>UCOK01018467.1:0-38408 GCA_900474325.1 Synergus umbraculus | reverse complement strand
ATTTAGTACTCTCTAAATCTGAATTAGTCGAAATTTTACTAATTCAATTAGTAACGACGGTTTTGACTGTGAAATTAGTAATTTTTTTGACATTCTACTGAATTAGTAAGGATTTTCTACTCTCTAAATCGGATTTAGTGAAAAGTGAGTCACTAATTTACTTTAGTGAAAAATTCTGCTAATTGTTAGTTAGTTTTAACTAAAACTTTAGTGAAAAGTTGAAAACTGCGAATTAAAATAGTCAACTTGGGCTCTGAATGCACTTTTCCTGGAATTTAGTACTCTGAATCTGAATTAGTAGACATTTTACTAATTCAATTAGTAACGACGGTTTTGACTGTGAAATTAGTAATTTTTTTGACATTCTACTGAATTAGTAAGGATTTTCTACTCTCTAAATCGGATTTAGTGAAAAGTGAGTCACTAATTTACTTTAGTGAAAAATTCTGCTAATTGTTAGTTATTTTTAACTAAAACTTTAGTGAAAAGTTGAAAACTGCGAATTAAAATAGTGAAATATAACTAATAATTAGTAAAAATTTTCACTAAAGTAAATTAGTGGCTCACTTTTCACTAATTCAGATTTAGAGAGTACTAATCTGTTTAGTAGTACCGTTACTAATTCCTTTAGTAGATGTAGTTACTAATTTATTTAGTACGTTATACTTACATATTGAATTGATAGATTTTTACTAATTAGTAAACGAATCGGCGATATATGAATTAGTAGAAAACTACTACCAAATAGTAGTTTTTTACTAATTCGGATTTAGAGAGTGAACGCATTTTTCTTGGAATTTAGTACTCTCTAAATCTGAATTAGTAGAAATTTTACTAATTCAATTAGTAACGACGGTTTTGACTGTGAAATTAGTAATTTTTTTGACATTCTACTGAATTAGTAAGGATTTTCTACTCTCTAAATCGGATTTAGTGAAAAGAGAGTCAATAATTTACTTTAGTGAAAAATTCTGCTAATTGTTAGTCATTTTGAACTAAAAATTTAGTGAAAAGTTGAAAACTGCGAATTAAAATAGTGAAATATAACTAATAATTAGTAAAAATTTTCACTAAAGTAAATTAGTGGCTCAATTTTCACTAATTCAGATTTAGAGAGTGAACGCATTTTTCCTGGAATTTAGTACTCTCTAAATCTGAATTAGTAGAAATTTTACTAATTCAATTAGTAACGACGGTTTTGACTGTTAAATTATTAATTTTTTGACATTCTACTGAATGAATTGGTAAGGTTTATGTTACTAAATGAATTAGTAAGGATTTTCTACTAATTTGTTTAGTAGTACCATTACTAATTCCTTTAGTAGATGTAGTTACTAATTTTTTTAGTACGTTATACTTACATATTGAATTGGTAGATTTTTACTAATTAGTAAACGAATCGGCGCTATATGAATTAGTAGAAAACTACTACCAAATAGTAGTTTTTTACTAATTCAGATTTAGAGAGTGAACGCATTTTTCCTGGAATTTAGTACTCTCTAAATCTGAATTAGTCGAAATTTTACTAATTCAATTAGTAACGACGGTTTTGACTGTGAAATTAGTAATTTTTTTGACATTCTACTGAATTAGTAAGGATTTTCTACTCTCTAAATCGGATTTAGTGAAAAGTGAGTCACTAATTTACTTTAGTGAAAAATTCTGCTAATTGTTAGTTATTTTTAACTAAAACTTTAGTGAAAAGTTGAAAACTGCGAATTAAAATAGTCAACTTGGGCTCTGAATGCACTTTTCCTGGAATTTAGTACTCTGAATCTGAATTAGTAGACATTTTACTAATTCAATTAGTAACGACGGTTTTGACTGTGAAATTAGTAATTTTTTGACATTCTACTGAATTAGTAAGGATTTTCTACTCTCTAAATCGGATTTAGTGAAAAGTGAGTCACTAATTTACTTTAGTGAAAAATTCTGCTAATTGTTAGTTATTTTTAACTAAAACTTTAGTGAAAAGTTGAAAACTGTGAATTAAAATAGTGAAATATAACTAATAATTAGTAAAAATTTTCACTAAAGTAAATTAGTGGCTCACTTTTCACTAATTCAGATTTAGAGAGTACTAATCTGTTTAGTAGTACCGTTACTAATTCCTTTAGTAGATGTAGTTACTAATTTATTTAGTACGTTATACTTACATATTGAATTGATAGATTTTTACTAATTAGTAAACGAATCGGCGCTATATGAATTAGTAGAAAACTACTACTGAATAGTAGTTTTTTACTAATTCAATTAGTAACGACGGTTTTGACTGTGAAATTAGTAATTTTTTGACATTCTACTGAATTAGTAAGGATTTTCTACTCTCTAAATCGGATTTAGTGAAAAGTGAGTCACTAATTTACTTTAGTGAAAAATTCTGCTAATTGTTAGTTAGTTTTAACTAAAACTTTAGTGAAAAGTTGAAAACTGCGAATTAAAATAGTCAACTTGGGCTCTGAATGCACTTTTCCTGGAATTTAGTACTCTGAATCTGAATTAGTAGACATTTTACTAATTCAATTAGTAACGACGGTTTTGACTGTGAAATTAGTAATTTTTTTGACATTCTACTGAATTAGTAAGGATTTTCTACTCTCTAAATCGGATTTAGTGAAAAGTGAGTCACTAATTTACTTTAGTGAAAAATTCTGCTAATTGTTAGTTAGTTTTAACTAACTGTTTAGTAGTACCATTACTAATTCCTTTAGTAGATGTAGTTACTAATTTTTTTAGTACGTTATACTTACATATTGAATTGATAGATTTTTACTAATTAGTAAACGAATCGGCGCTATATGAATTAGTAGAAAACTACTACCAAATAGTAGTTTTTTATTACTAATTCAGATTTAGAGAGTGAACGCATTTTTCCTGGAATTTAGTACACTGTAAATCTGAATTAGTAAGAAGTTACTAACTAAATAGTGCCGATTCGTTTAGTAAGACACTTTAGTAAGTATTTGTACGACAATTAGTTAAAAACTACTAATTCATAGTAAAAAAGTAATAATTCTTAGTAAAAAGTACTAATTTATTTAGTAGCGCTAACTAAATCGATTAGTGAACCTTAATAAATGAATTAGTAATATTTTACTGTGAATTAGTAGTTTTTAGCTAATTGATAGTAAAAATGATTACTAAAGTGTATTAGTAAACGATTAGGCACTATTTCATTAGTAACTTCTTACTAATTCAGATTTAGAGAGTAATTTTTACTATTTCAAATTTCAACTCTTTCAAAATTCCATAAAACATTTTCAGAATCTCGTAAAATATTTTTAAATTCCACGAAGAATTTGAAACCCTCTTAAATTGTACAAAAATTTCTTTTAATTATTGGAAACCTATTGAAATCCCTTAAAATCCGTAAAAAAAACTTTTTTAATTTTTGAAAACTTTTTAAAATTCCCTAAAATTCCCTATTTACATCGCATGTATATAACAATTATTATATTTAAATTCCATGACGTTATATAAAAATACATCCTAGTTACATTGTAGTTATATAACAAATGTTATATTTTCTATATTTTTATATTTTTTATATTTTATATATTTTTTATATTTTATAAAAATTTTTATAACAATTGATATATTTAATAACAGCAACTTGCTCTACAAATAAATTAAAATCGTCAGACAGAAGTGATCGATAAGTTTGCTATGACACGAGAGATATAAACTTGCTTATTGAATTTCTCATGTGTAATAATTAGAAGAGCTCACCAAGAAGAGTGTAATTGTTTACGAATTAATCTACGAACTGACGATTAATAATGAAGGAGCGAGAGAGTATTTAAAAATATTGGTGTCGTCCGACGAGTCTTTTCCACAAGACCAGAAGATAATAATATAAACGATCTGGGAAAAGCACTTCACAATAAACAAATAAACTCGTAAAAGCAATTAAGATCACTTGATAATCCTGTATCCTATATTCCTATCCTATATAAGAAATATAATATAAATACTGAACACTGAACAGCACTGAATAGAGATCATAATAAAATTGACACACACTCACGATCGCGTAACACTTTTGACCTCTACGATTGAGAATCGAAAGCAAACTGAGACAAAAGTTGCAAACTTCAAGCACGTCTTCCGACCCCCCACCACTAGGCAAAAGAGTTCACTTTTCTTACATTTTATCTATCACTGATTAATAATAATAATAATAATAATAATTGGAATTAAAATTATTAATATTATTCAATATAATTAATTTTTCATAAATTTACAGTTCAAATTTTAATTAGAAAAAAAAAATAGAATTTTACCTATGAAATTTAAAGCTCATCAATGACCTATGTCCCTGACACTTGACCTTTGACCTTTCAACTGTGATCTATGACCTCCGATCCATGACCTTTTACCCTTGACCTTGTCTTTTGATCATTATAAATCTGACCTATGACCTATGACCTTTTACTGTTGACCCTCATACTTTGAAAATTGATCTATGACCACTTGAAATCTGACCTATGACCTCTTTGACCTTTCTCTCTTCAATATGACCAATGATCGGTGACTTATGGACTTTTAAATCGTATATATAAGATCAAATATATGGTCAAAAATATTTGACCATCGAAATATGACCTATGACCATTTTCTTTGACCCTTGACTCTTTTCTTTTGACCTTACGACTGATCTTTAACCTTTGACCCTTGACTTGAATTTCTTTTTTACGATTTGACCTATGAACCTTGAACTTCGATCGTTGACGTTTGAAATTTAACCCTTGACCGTACATCTTTCACTCTTTACACTTGACCGTCCAACTGTGACCTTTGACCTTTGACCTTCAATTCTTTTTTCTTTCGCCTAAAAATCTCACCTTGAGCTGATCAAGGTGAGCTTTTTAGACACTTATCCACTAATAAGTGCTGATTTTTACAGTTACTTTTCTTTGCCTTTAATTTTCATGAACCATCTTGGACAAAAATAAAAAATTCCGAGATATATCGGCGTAGCGTTTGCTGGTTATATGAAGTGGATGAGTGGGAGGTCAGAGTCGTTGGGTTGAATGGGGTGAGTGGGTGGATCGCAAGAATATAAAAAGGAAAGTATTGAAGAAAGAAGAAACAAGAAAAGGAATTGTAACATGAATTTAAAATTAGACTCCGGATAAGTAGATTGGTAAATGGAATTGAATAAAAATGTAATTTTATCCGAAACAATTATCTGAAGCATATTTAAAATCAATCCGATTGAATCCGCCAATCCGAAAGTTCGGATTAATTCTGATTTATTCGGATTGCTTTTGAATGTGTTTCAGATTAATTCGTAATTGAAAATTTCCTTCTGATTAGATCGGAATGAAATAAATTTCAATCAATAATTACTATAGGAAATGGAATATCGTATACTTTCATTTGATTATTTTGATTCCTAGTTGAATACCTCAGACAACTACAACATTCTTTGACACTTAATTCGTACCTACTTGCTGACCTTTTCACGAATACATTTTCTAATATCACAATAAATTTAATAACTTCCTTCAGGCATTTGTCCATTATAAATGTCAAACGTTAAGGTTGTAGATCCTACATTTCCTGTTTGGAATTTGCAGTATTCGTTTAATATTCATACCTTTCTATCTACTTTTTATATCTAATCTAATCTCGACTTGTTATAAAATAATAATTATTATTATTTTTAATTAAAGTACATATATGGTAAGGTATTCAAAATGGAAGAATCATAATTTAAAAAAAAAAATTAGAATATCACTGAACAAATACCAACTCGATATTTTTGGTTATTCTATTGATACATTTGACCTTTAGCCATGAGAACGTAAGACTCGATCTGCCGAAATTAGATCCGTAGTAAACAATAAAAGGCCAGGGCCAATAGTCTTCCACTGAGGTCCATATTTGGCCCCAAAAGTAAATACTGGGTGTGTCTGAATGAATATGGTTTAAAGAGACTTGTCTTGCCTTATGGGTAGGAAATTTGTGGCTTATACCTGATGGGTGGAAGACCTTGTCTGATTGTTCAAATTGAATTGATTGTACAAAATTTAACTGATTAGACCTTCCTTGTTAAAAAAAAAATAGAAAAAAGAAATATCAAGAAAAAGAAATAGTAAAAAAAGGAAATAATTTTAAAAATCCATAAAAGAAGAAAAATAATTTGTTCCAATTGAGAGAAAAAATTAGTTAAATTCAGAATTATTATAATTATTTGTTTATAATAATTTATTTTATAAATATTATTTATTTAATATATAGGTATTTATTATAATTATAGTTGTTTATTTTATAATTGTGTAAATTTCCTAATAAGATAATTACCACATACCCTTAAATTTCTTTGTATCGAATCGAAATAAAAACTCCATAAAATACGACTCGAAATATGTTTGAAAACGCTGTGCACAAAAATATTTGTGTTTGGAAAAAAAATTCAGAGATACTAACTTGTTTCTTTGAAGCAACAGCCACGATCCTTCTGGGAAAAACGATTCTCTCGATAATTGGTGAATCCATCCAAAATAAACTCGTCTCTTCCAAAACATCAGAAAACAGAAACACTTCACTATAGAAAAAAATCACTTCACTATAAAAAAAACACTTTATTATAGAAAAAAAACACTGCACAATTGAAAAAACACTTTAAACACAATAAACTCCGGAAAAAAAATGATTTAAAAGAATTTAGATTTAAAAGCACTGAACATTAAGTTACCGGATAAAAAATTAAAACACTTGATAACTTGTTCCTTTAAGATTATTAAGAAATCGATTGATGAATGTAATATTAATTGCGAGCGCGACGCGCGCGGTTTTTATCTCTTACGACGTCGACTCTACGTGACTCGGACGAGAACTGAGCTGCTCGCTTCTCCCACTCGCTCGTCTCCGCGCGTTGCCTATTTCCCCCTCTCCGCCCCACTCCGGCTAGTCAGCTTCTGTGAAGCAGTGACGAAGCGTAATAACACTGAGAGTAACAAACCAAAGAAATAAATAGCTATGATTTTCTAAGGAACGCAATTCTTGGAAAATCGACAAATACTAAACGAAAATAATTCCAAGAATAATAAGTATCTTTCACTAAAACTAGACAATTTACCTCTTTCTGTACGAAACTAATAGACGGTAAGTGACTTATTTTTAAGAAAAGATATTTATGGCGAGTGTTTAACGAAACTAAATTTGCTCTTATAAGATAATTGAAATGCAATTTAAAATTTTAATTATTTCATATATTAGATTAACTTTGAGGAAAGATTTATATTTTCTACCTTATTATTTGTATATCTAACGTTGTAAAAAAATGTATTTCTGTATTTGGAGCTTGCCTCAAAAATATTATACCATATTTATCATTTCTACTGTTTTAATATTTTCGCATAAAGCGGACTAAATGGTCACATGGGTTAAAGGGTCACCCGGGTTAAAATAGCGTTATACTCCACTCTTCCATACTAATTTTCACATAAAGCGGAACTTTTCCAATTCCTTTACTCCACGAACTTCTTTCGAAGAGTCCGTTGCACTGATTAAGATTTGAAGTTGCAGTGAAGCGGAAAATTGACGAAAGGAGGTCTTCTTACTGCTTTGCACGTATTTTGCGGTTTCCTGCTTCATGAGCGGCAAAGTAAGGAATGTGGCCTCACGGCCTGTGCAACTGAAGATAAATCCTCATACAGAGGATTGAATCCCAAACCAAAATTGTCAATTTTACCTACATTTCTTTTTGGCTGAATGAAAATAACATTTTTTTTACAGGCAATGGCAGACATTCAAGGGATTTTAAGATACTTTTCATGATAGTTTCAGGAATTTGAAAAGAATGGTAAAGTTGCTTTCTGTTGGATTGGAATTGGTGCCAGGGGCTCGTCCACGACTGGCAACTGTATTACTGTACCAGGTGCTCTCACGTAAGCCGCAATTCCGAGATTTGCAGGAGAAGTCGGGAACTGGTTGGCACGGCGCGTGCGCGAGAAGCGACGTTAATCGCAGATTTGCGTGTATGACTTGAACTCGTGTGAGACGTAACACGCGCGTCGCACTGTCTGCAGGGGGTCACTCTGTGGTGCCGCGAGCCAAAATGAGTCTCTATATCGACATTCGTGCCTCTATAAGTCCACACCAGACAGCCAGACATAATATATCCTACCGGTTAATCCTCATCCCAACAAGATGCCCAAGGAATGCAGAAAGCAGAAGACATGTGATTACCATCAAGTGTTTCGTTTTTTTAACAAATATAATATCCAAAATTTTTTACTTTAATACTTTTGTTGAATTATTTTTTTAAATTATTTAACAAAAGTAGTAAAGTACAAAATTTTGGATAAGGAAATTACTGCTTGTAAGAAAGGAACAATCAGGAACAGTTCCGTGATTTATGGAACACTTCCGTGAATTCTGGAAGAATTTCATGAATTCCGGAATGGTTTCGTGAATTCTGGAGCAATTTTTACTGTTCCGGAGCTGATCCGTAATTCTCGGAACAGTTTCGGGAATTTCGGAACAGTTCCACGAATTCCGAAACAGTTCCATTATTTCCGGAAGTTCCTGTATTGCTATTAGTATTCTATTAGTTCCCTGGCAAAAATTTCATGGAAATTCCGTGAATTTCGGAACATTCCGAATCCCAAAAAGTAGACAGGAATAAACCTCGGTTTTGGAAATCAAGCGGAATGAAATAAATGATTAGAATCTAGAAATAGGAATCAAGATGCAAAGAAGAAAACAAAAGAACTGAGAAATTAAGCCTCCGGAGGAGATCTTTCTCGGAAATAACGCCACTAAATGGAATTTAGCTGCGGACAAGATTGAAGAGCTGAACAAGTGTAACGATAAATTTGAATAAGGATCCTTTTGATTTGGGATTTGTTAACATGGCTGTCGACTTCTAACGACAGTGTCATTTTCAGATTATGCAGAATGCAGTCGTGCCCAGAATAAGTTTCGGCCACGTTTAGCCAGCGGCGAAAATATATATGTATAAAATATATATATATATATTTATATACCATAAATCTTTGTATAATTAGGCACTTATGTCCGGCTTCGAATTTAAAGGCCGATTCGGGTCAAGTTCACGACTCTATTCTCTCTAATGCTCTCCTCGAGGTTTAATCTAATAAAAGGCGAGCGTCGATAATCTCTTCACCTAAGAGTTTTTGCATTAGTAACCCAGATTCTGATAATGCAATTTTGATATCTGGTGCAATGTGAAGTTGAATACTCATTCATTAATCGATATGAATTCTTACTATTTTATCCCAATTCTGCGGAATTCGTCAGAATTCCACGGATTTCAACGTCAGTTATAAGAATTCGTCATAAATCAACAGATTGCGAATTTATTTATTGAAATTCATCAGAACTGAATTAAATTCGCTGAGGTTGAAATAAAAACTCTTATATCAGATTTACTACAGATAAGATCTTCATTTTATGTTAAAGGAACTGTCGAGTCTCTGCCAAATCTGTTTCAACAGTTTCATTAAATGAAATGAAATAATATCACTTATCTAATGTAATTTCTCGCGATATAGGAAGAAAATTCTAATTTTTGTCTGGCAACGTCGCTCGATTTCAAGTCGATCCGTCGGACTCGGATTCGGATTCAGATAGATCGATGCGATCCCTTGTCGATAAGGAACGTCCGCACATCACGCGCCGAATGTCGTCGCGCTCGCGGGAACCTATTGGTGTATAAATAGCGTTTTTATTCTACGCTGCAACGAAAAGTGTGAGTGTGTGTACCTCGTACTGTTTTAGCACGATGTCGTAGCGTCGACGCAAAAACGTCTGTTTTCAACGGCCCGATCACCGGTTGCATCGTGGTTGCATCCCACACGACAGATGTTTTCTGTAGATTAAATAAGATCAGATTTTTATGTCATATTTTATAAAAATTCGTCACAGTTGGACGGAACTCGGCCTCAAATCGGAATTCGTCATATTTTATTATGATTCGTTACAATTCTAAGAAATTCTTCATTATTCGACGAATTACTATAACAATCCGAAGAAATAATTATAATTGGTTTAATAACAATGCGAGGAGCCAAATGGTTGTACCAGTTTCAAGTGTTTACCACCTTCAGTGCTTTTTTATGATGCTTGCCATTTTTATTAGATTTTATGATTGACATCGAACGATCTGTACACGTGTTGTTTATAATTTTCTTAACGACAGGACAATTATTCTGTATGTGTATATAAATGCAAAAGAAATTCCGAGTTTAATACTGTTTGCGTTTTTTAAACATTTTTTTACTGGAAAGTTTCATTTTAAATCAGAAAAATGAATTTTTAACGAAAAAGATTAATTTCCAAATGAAAAAGATCAATTATCAGTCAAAAACCTTGGTAGAACCCTACCTTACCGACAATCTGCATTATCGACTGTAGTAAAGTACCTTTATTACCTCTTGTAGGTAACCCGTTACCGAAACACTTTACTCCGATGGTAAAAGTGGTAAAATTCCTTTATTTCGAAATTTATTGATATTTTTATTAAAAAATGTTTTCAGTTTTAGCTGGAAGAAGCTTTTTACTTATTGAAAATTAAAAATCACCGAAATATCTGAATAATCAGGATAATAATGCATAAAATTTCATTACTATGAGTTTGTAAGTCATTTCTAGAAAATACGCTATTAATATGATAGTTTTCCTACTAACAAAGGTTCTTCTTCAATCTAACCTTACAGGATTATACCAGATATAATTTCATCGCGATTCTCGGTAATACGAAAATTACAGCCTGCAACATCTTTAACAGATTCGAGGAGCTGTCTCATTTCTTAATAGAGGATCCCACGTATCCGGGTAAATAAAGCGATGAATTATGGTGTTATAATACGTATTTACGGTGATCTAAATAGAGATAAACTAGAAACATTTTTTTCTCTGCAACTATACTTCTAAAATCGAGATTTCAAATTGAAAATATTTTAAGCAACATTTTTGTTAGCTTATAACATATCTAAAATAAAAAATCACCTTGCGAGGTTGTAAGTAAATCCTAGAATCTGCAAAGTGAAATAGAACTAGGATAAAAGCCTACTTTACCGACAATCTACATTATCGACTGTAGATAAGTGAAGATACCTGCATTACCTATTGTAGGTAACCGATTATCGACACTCTACAGTAAATTTGCGTTTTTTTATCTGCAATACTGAAAATTCAACTTTTTCAAAAATGAATCAAAAGATAAACTCAATACAGCACCTGTATTAAATTTATTCGAATAAATATATCCCCCTATTATTCTTGGAAAGTTGTAAGTAATTTTTTGTACTGCCAGTTGATTCTTGATTAATGGGAATAAATCCACGGAGCTTCCAAATTTTGGAATGCGAACCAAAGTCAAGTCTGGGAAAGGATTTGCCTTAAGAATAATTTCGTATCGCCGGCGAAGAAGATTCCGGCAGAAATAATATTTTCATCTTGTCAGTTGGGGAAATTGATAACCGGCAAAGCGGAGAGACGTGAAAACAAGATATAGCCAATCGCGAAGCGCGTGTAAACGCAGACGTTTACTTTTCGCGGATTTTCCGCTCGCTGTTCGTATAAAAGCTCTCAGTTTTTGGCTGTTGTGCCTCCGCGAACTGTTAATAAATCTAAAAATACGACATTAGCGGCGACAGACTGTTTGTCTTCCGCCCAGCCGGATACGCAATCAGCGAAATCATTACGTGCAACCTCCACAAGGGTAACACTCAAGATTCAAGATTCTCAAGAAAGAATAATAGGAAGAGGGAAGAAAGATGAGAATTTTCAAATATGATCCATAATTCAATACTAACTAATTCCATAATTCAATACTTACTAAATTCCATCTAATTCGTCATAATAAAACAAGATTCCTCATAACTTCACTCAATTCTGCAAGGATAAGCGAAGTTCCTCACAATTTACTGGAATTCATCACAATATAACGGAATTGGTTATAATTACACCCGAGACTATCAAATGTCAAGAGCGTCTTCCTCAAATGTCACTTGATAATCACTGCGCATGCGTTGGGCTCGGCATCTGATTGGTTGCTGTTGGCGCGCAATTTAAAATGCTAGAAAGTATTATATTATACGTAATACGCATGCGCAATTGACGTGACGCATGCGCAATTGTTATTACCATAGACAGAAGGAATTTCTTGATATTTGGGAGACTCGAGTGTAAATAGAATTCGTCATGCAACTCATGTATTAACGAAATTCATCATAAATAATTATTTAACCATTTCTGACTAGGGAATCGATCGGTGAGAATCGATTCTTCGATTCCTGGAATC
Source organism: Synergus umbraculus (assembly GCA_900474325.1). Taxonomy (NCBI): domain Eukaryota; kingdom Metazoa; phylum Arthropoda; class Insecta; order Hymenoptera; family Cynipidae; genus Synergus; species Synergus umbraculus. The sequence goes on along the minus strand of UCOK01018467.1, from coordinate 26,128 downwards.
GATTTCCCCGAAGTCAAGAATCGATTCCGAAAAATCGATTTTCAGCCACCAAGAATCGATTATTCGAAGGAATCGGAATCGGTTAGGGTTGGGAATCGATCGGTGAGAATCGATTTCTTCGGAGTCAAGAATCGATTCCGTAAAATCGATTTTCAGGCACCAAGAATCGATTCTTCGAAGGAATCGGAATCGATTTGGGCATACCTGTTTCTGATTGGTGGATTCAGAGTTTATCTGCAAGGCCTAACACCTGAAATTTCAAGAAACAAGAGTTGATTTTTGAACTTTTAGCTAGCTTTTCGGGATTCCGTTCCTTTATGCGACGCAGGAGACAAAAATCCAATTCCAATTATTTTGTTTAGTACACAGAATTAATCCTGCCGTTGATATGGACTCCGGGTGGTTACGCCTTTGAGGAGAGAGTGTGAAGGTGGGACCACTGCGATCTGCGATGTCGATGCGAAGGAGGCGATGGAGGGAAGCGAGTCGCAGGAGAGGTTATAAGAAAATGGTGATAGAGAAAGAGAAACGGAAGAGAGAAGAAAAAAGAGTGAAGTGAGACGGAAGAGAAAGAGAATGCGCGAAAGAGCATGTAGACTGTATGACAGGGATAATGCTTTCTCGATGTATGTATAATGTAGCCGGCCGGCGCCGGCGCCTACATACGTTTGGTCTCGCCGCGATGTATTTATAGTACATATTATTATTATAGTGTGTTTACGCGATATGGCACAGATTCTCCACCACCACAAGAAGAAGACGAGGCGGTTGAGGAGACGACCGAGTGGTTAAAGTTTCATCGATAGGCCTGCAACGTGTCATTGGCGTCTGCAATGATACGACCTTACATGCGTGTAGGTTGTGTAGCCCTGAGACAGGGCTGGGCAATTCTTAAATAAATGCATTCGAAATACGTATGTATTTGAATACAAAACGCTGTTACGACGCGATCGCGTCCTCAGATGCAGATATACGTGCGAGGGGTGCCATTTGAAATTTAAACGCCCAGCATCATTTATCCGGGGATTTTTTTATACAACGCAGATGTCATAAGTCTATTCTTGCTTCGGCGAGAAAAAAAAAAAGTGCGCTCCATTGTTCCAGAATATACAATATACATTACGTAGTGAGAGAGTTTAATATATGTAACTTAAATGTTGGTCTGAAGGTTAGCGAGCATAATTCGTCATAATTGAATTGTAGTCGTGGTAGTACAAGAAAATTTCTCGTGTTTTAATAATTGGTCATAGTTCCTTGAAATTCGGCTTTATTTAATGGGATTCGTGACAATTCAAGGGAATTGTATAGGAATCAGTGAATTTTCGCTGATTCACATTAAGAGACTGTGTTGTGTGATCCAATGAATGTAGTCGTCACGTTGCAAGTTTATGTAAACATCAGGATTTATTCGACCTGCAAATTCTCCTTTCCAAACGTGTATTCCAACCAGCTGATGGTTAAAAACTAAAGGAGCACCGGCATCACCGTGAGCACAGTATTGATGTTCACAGTAAGTGCAAATATGTTTCTCCGTAATAAGCAAGCTATTATGGATATGGTCGTGGAAATAGTTATTTTGGTAGATATTGTGACACGCTTCATGTTGCACTAATGGTAAAGTGATAGAGTGCAGTCTCATTCGCGATTCCGGTCCGGGTCTGAAATCGAAGGGACAACTATTCATTTAACATATCCAAGGCGGAGGCGTTCCCAACATTAACCAAATTCCTTTTCTCAAATGTCACATCAATTGCACCAATAGCAACCAATTAGATGCCGGAGCGCTACGCATGCGCAGTGGTATCTAGTGAGATTTTAGGTCCATGCTGGTTAATATCAGTTAATATTGAGAACGGAATGCGGTTAATATCGGAGTTTTTAATGTTGGAGTCGTTAATATTGAGAGAGTCGTATTGATAACTTACCGTGGTGGATACACGTGTCCCCAGCCATAAACAGTAACCATTGTATGTGGAAGTACAGGTAATAGATTCAAATGTATAGCTCCAGTTCTTGAACTGAACTCGAAAAGAGGATCAACAGTGACCAAGGCGATACCGTCTATAGATTGATGTGGAGGACTTCCGAAATATTCTTCCTTAGATGTTACGCTGTGAAAAGTGCATCGATTATCATATGCCGCACCGGAGAGAATTTTGTATTTCGATACATCTAGTCGAACACAGAGAGCAGCAGTGAGGACAGTGTAATGCGACAGTATCACACCTGCGCAATTGGGACGATTATTTTCTTTGATTTTTACAATGAATTTAGCTTCTTCTATCCGCGTTGGATTTATTTGATCCGGAAAGTGATTAATTACACGCCTGTTACGGACAAGGAAATCCGATGATACCCCTGAAAGTATTACATAATTTATATTCTCTGTTCTGTTTTCAGTTGAGTTGCAACTACACGGCAGATATCATTTTACTTACTGTTATCCTCGTCTGATAGTGTAGCGAAAATTCCTTGGCACAAAATACCACAGAAGAGCAAGAGATGAAATATTTTTCCTGACATTTTGATCACGAATAGATCTGCTTTTTTCAACTACTGCTTTGAAAACGATACCATATGGATGAATTCGAGTATTTGAGGTCTGTTCTAATTTCACTTTATTTGTTCAATGATTACAAATATCAGATACGATATCGGTTTAATTATATGTAGCGAAACAGTTTCGTCAAGATTTATACTGGTAATCATGGTCTTAATGTGGAACAGTATTCGCCAAATTTTAAGGTAGTTGTACCGAAATCGAACCCAGCTTACGAATTGTTTAAAATTTTCAAAATATGTTTTCGCTTAATTGTCTGTTTCTAAAGGCAAATATTATTAATTATGTTCATTAATTTTTGCATGGGTCTCCTATAGCTAACAGGGGCAATCGCTATATTATGACGCAACCATAGTAGAGCAACCGGGATCGACCTGGACATCTTCCACAGGTACTTTATATAATTTGTAAAGAATATCATTTTATTTTGAATACTTCATGGGTTCGTAAACATTACTATCTTTTTTAGTACGGACTTTATGGTATGCGTAGATGATTATGTGCGAATCAGTGACTTTTCGCTGATTCACATTAAGAGAGCGTTTGCTCTGATCCATTCCTTGTAGTCAGGAAGCTCCAAGTTTATATAAACATCAGGATTTCTCCGACCTTCATATTCTCCCTTCCAAACGTGTATTCCAGCCACCTTATTGTTAATAACTAAAGGAGCACCGGCATCACCACGGGCACAGTACTGATGTCCACAATAAGTGCAAATATGTTTGTCCGTAACAGCAACGCCATTATGCAAATGGACGCGATGAGAGTTTTCAAGGTAGACAGTTCGACACTCTTCAAGATTCATTATTGGTAAAGTGATAGCTTGGAGCTTTAGTCGCGACTCCGGCCCAGGTCTGAAATCGAAGAGGAAGCAAATAATTTAACAGTGTGCAATCGGAGCAGCGCAATCGACGGTAATTACTGATAAGTAACTTACTGTAATGGGTACATGTATCCCCAACCAAAAACAGTAGCCTGTGCACCTGCAGGTAAAGTTCCTGCGTCCAATTGTGCGTATCCAGTATTTCTAAGATTAAACTCAAAAGGAGGGTCAACAGTGACCAAGGCGATACCGTCTATAGCTTGACGTGGAGGTTTTCCGAAATATTCATCTTTCGATGTTATGTGGTGAATGTTACTTCCTTGATCATTTGCTGAACCGGAGAGAATTTTGTATTTTGATATATTATATCGAAGACAGGAAGCAGCAGTGAGGACAGTGTAATGCGACAGTATCACACCTGCGCAATTGGCACGATTATTTTCTTTAAATCTCACAACGTATTTAGCTTCATCTATCCGCGCTTTTCTTCCAGCATGCAAGTGATTAATTACACGTTTGTTACGTATAAGAAAATCCGATGATACCCCTGCAAGTATTACATGACTTAATTTCTCTATTCTCTTTACTAATAGTTGGTACCGTAAGATTCATTCCAGTTACAGATATATTTTAACTTACTGTCATCCTCGTCTGAAAATGTAGCGAATATTCCTTGACACAAAATACCACAAGAGAACAGAAGATATAAATATATTTTTTCTGACATTTTGAACAAGAAATACACCTGCTATTTTCGACTACTGATTTGATGACGTCTATTATATTATTTAACTTTGTTTGCTTAGTAGTTATCTTAGGAAAGCGATAACAAAAATACTAATACTTTTATTAAAAACAAATAATCAACCATTGCATCGCAACATTGTACAGTAAACAAATCTTAGAGTTTATTGTCCATAAAGATTGTTTCCGTGTTTTAAGATAATGTTAAAGAGAATGGCGTAAGCATTACGTGGTGTTCTCTTCCTCGGAAAATTACAATCATGAGCAAATAAAGTGAGAATCCAAGTGTTGTCAAATATCAAATCATTCAATATTGATATCACCTTCAAAGCAGTAGTTAAAAAAAATATTTAGTGATTACAATGTCAGAAAAAATGTACTTAAATCTGTTTCTCTTCTGTTGTATTTTATGTCAAGGAATATTCGCTACATTTTCAGATAAGAATGACAGTAAGTTAAAAGATATCTGTAACTGGAATGCACCTTATGGTACCAAGTATTAGTAAACAGAATAGAGAAATTAAGTCATGTAATACTTGCAGGGGTATCTTCGGATTTTCTTATACGTAACAAACGTGTAATTACTCACTTGCCCAGTGGAAGAAATTTAACGCGGATTGATACTGTGAAGTATATTGTAAAAATTAAGGATGCTTTTCGTCCCGTCTGCGCAGGAGCGATACTGTCGCATTACACTGTCATCACTGCTGCTCTCTGTGTTAAACGTCCCATATCGGAATACCAAATTCAATCCGGTGCAGCATATGATCAACGAAGTAATAATCACACCGTACAATCCAAAGCAGAATACTACGGAAGTCGACCAAGTCAACCTATAGACGGTATTGCCTTGATCACTGTGGATCCACCTTTTGAGTTTGGTAGACGTACTGGATACATACAATTGCACGAAAGACCTTTACCTGCAGGTACAATGGTTAGTGTTATTGGTTGGGGACACCTGTACCCAATACGGTATGTTATCAATAATATTTATTAAATTGACGAAACATCACGATTAACTATATTTACTTCCAAAGTTAAACAATGTTTTGTTTTTGATTTTAGACCTGGGCCGGATGTGCGACTAAGGCTACACGCTATCAATTTACCAATAATGAATCATGAAGAGTGTCAAACTGTCTACCGTGATAACTCTAATCGCATCAATTTGCGTCATGGCGTTGCTGTTACGGATAAACATATTTGCACTTACTGCGAACAACAATACTGCGCCCGTGGTGATGCCGGTGCTCCTTTAGTTGAGGACAATAAGCTGGCGGGAATACACGTTTGGAAAGGAGAATTTGAAGGGCGGAGAAATCCTGATGTTTATGTAAACTTGGAGCGTGCTGACTACAGGAATTGGATCACAGCAAACACTCTCTTAATGTGAAATCAGTGAATTTTCGCTAATAATGATAATCTACACGCAATAATCTACATATACTAAAAAATCTGCTCTAAAAAAGATAATGCCTCGAAATGTCTTCGGTAATAATAAATAATAATGGGCGCCCCACATGTTAGCCTTGAAAATCCTGTATTCATTGCATCTAAATAAATACACTGAAGTGACAGTCGTTTACCGGTAAATGCTTCGATTTTACCATGTAACATGTACTTTTGCCGTTTATATTCTTCTCCGCCCGTGTAACGTGTGCTTTCTTATTATAAATATTAGGCCTTGAGACCGAGGTGCGCGCGCAGTCTGACGAGCGGAAACCAATAAAATTATGCACACGGCATGAATTTTCACCGCTTTCCGCAACCGAGGTAACTTGGAGAGCCTCGGCCGCTCGCCGCGCTCTCCGGTCACTCTTGACTCTCCAGTCACTTCTGAACCGGCAGCTTTTCGGTAAGGATCTAATACGATTTAGGACGAGTGACAGCTGATTTCTCGAGACGTAACAAATCAACTCAGTCTCCAAACTTCATGACACATAGATAGACCTAGTGCTGTGTGAAATTTACCCCCATGACGACAACGGATTTCCGCAAAAATCCGAAAGGTTCGCGCAGCGTAAAAAGATTGCTCCTACCCTCCCAATGAAAATATCGGTCAAGTTCCGCACGAACTTGACGACCAATACCCCACGCAGTGAATACTAAGCAGAAAGCTACATCAAATAAAGTTCAGTGAAATGCAAAGTAGGGTAGAGTCCTCAAAGTACAGATCGTTTTATGATATAGAATAACATTTTATTTTGTGCTGATTACAATGCAGGAATCAGTGAATTTTGACATTCACATTAACAGAGTGTTGTGAATGATAAAATTCCTGTAGCCTGGATCTTGCAAGTTTACATAAACATCAGGATTTATTTGACCTTGAAGTTCTCCTTTAAAAATGTGTATTCCAGCCAGCATACCGTTAACAACTAAAGGAGCACCGGCATCGCTACGGGCACAGTATTGTTGTGGACAATAAGTGCAAATATTCTTCTCCGTAACGTTAAGGTGACCTTGATAGGCATTTTGACATTCTCCACGGTTCATTATTGGTAAAGTGATGCGGCGTAGTCTCGCTCGGGTTTCCGTTCCAGGTCTAAAAAAAATCTTATGTTAGAGAGGATTTTCCAGCGCGAATATACATATGGGATGTTATATTCTATATTATTGATAACTTACTGTAATGGATACAAGTATCCCCAACCAGAAACCGTAACCTGTGTACCATCATGTAAAGGTCCTTGGTACAAATCTATTGTTCCAGTTCTTCTAGAAAACTCGAAAGGAGGATCAACTGTGATCAAGGCAATACCGTTATACTCTCGATATGGAACACTTCCGTAATGTACTACTTTCGATGTTACATTTTGTACATCAAATTGTGATACGGATGCTCCACCGGAGAGAACCTGGTAGCTCGATGGTTGAAATCGAACACAGGAAGCAGCAGTGATGACGGTGTAATGCGACAGAATCGCACCTGCGCACTTGGCATGACTATATTCTCTAATTTTTACAATATAATTAACAGAATTAATAGGTACTGCTCCTCGTCCACCTGGCAAGTGATTAATCACACGTCGTTTACGTGCGAGAATATCCGATGATAACTCTGCAAGTATTTCATAAGTTAATGTTTTAATCCGTTTTTATAATAAATAACTGATACCACCATCTTCGTTCCAGTTACAACTACATAACATATGTCTTTCTACTTACTGGTATCCTGGTCTGATAATGTAGCGAAGATTCCTTGGCACAAAATGCCGGAAAAGAACAACAGATGTAAATACATTTTTTCTGATATTAAACTCTAATTAATCTAATTTGGATGCCGATCTTCTACTATTTTCAACTATTGCTTTGAAATCGATACTAAAAATGTAAGTTTTCGCGTATTTGATATATGTTAAAATTTATCTTTGTTTGCTCAGTGTTTGTTATCACAGAAAAGTGATGATGTCTATAAATATGTTCAAAATATCTAGTCGTTAAATTTTAATTGCGAGTGACGTCATCACCAGCGCCGGATTTAAATTTAGCGGGGCCTTGGGCACTAATAGTGTGGGTGTCCCCTTGTAAGGGATTTAAAATTACAAATTACACAATATTGCATTTTATTTTGAGATAAGTACAGATTACTATACAGGAATTAGTGAATTTTAACTGATTCACATTAACAGAGCGTTTTCAATGATAAAATTCCTGTAGTCTGGATCTTGCAAGTTTATATAAACATCAGGATTTCTGTGACCTAGAAATTCTCCTTTAAAAATGTGTATTCCAGCCAGCATGTTGTTAATAACTACAGGAGCACCGGCATCGTGACGAGCACAGTATTGTTGTGTACAATAAGTGCAAAAATGTTTCCTCGTAACGTTAAAGTGACCTTGGTAGATATTTACACATTCTCCATGGTCCATTATTGGTAAAGTGATACGGCGTAGTCTGTCTCGTATTTCCGTTCCAGGTCTAAATTCGGAAAAAAAGAAAAGATATCTCAAGGTGCCGTCCCATGTCGGCAGAAAACGTCGGCGTAAAGCAGAAACTCATGGAGAGTGACAGAGATAGGCAGATCTTTGTCTCTTTCACTCTAATGAGTTTCTGCTTTTCGCCGACATTTTCTGTCGACATGGGACATGTATTATATATTATTCATAACTTACTGTAATGGATACAAGTGTCCCCAACCGGTAACAGTAACCTCTGTACCCGTAGCTAAAGGTCCAAGGTACAAATTTATACTTCCAGTTTTTCTAGTAAACTCTAGAGGAGGATCAACTGTGATCAAGGCAATACCGTCATAACCTCGATGTGGAGAACTTCCGTAATGTAGTACTTTCGATGTCACATTGTTAACAATAAATTGCGATTCGGCTACTCCACCGGAGAAAATCTTGTAGATCGATACATCAAACAGAATACAGAGAGCAGCAGTGATGACAGTGTAATGGGACAGAATCGTACCTGCGCACCTGACACGATTATTTTCTTTAATTTTTACAATGTAATTAGCTGCTTCAATTCGCGGTCCACCTCGTCCACCTGGCAAGTGATTAATGACACGTCGTTTACGTACGAGAATGTCCGATGATAAATCTGCAAGTATTTCATAACCTAATGTTTTAATTCGGTTTTATTATAAATAGCTGATACCACCATCTTCGTTCCAGTTACAACTACATAACATATGGCTTTCTACTTACTGGTATCCTTGTCTGATAATGTAGCGAAAATTCCTTGGCACAAAATGCCACAAAAGAACAACAGATGTAAATACATTTTTTCTGACATTTTAGACTCTAATTAAAATAATTGGGATGCAAATCTTCTGCTAATATCAACTACTGCTTTGCAGACAATATCAAACATGTATGATTCCGCGGATTTGGTATCTGTTAAAATTTTATTCTTTTCCTCAGTTTTTTTATTATGTCTATAAATTTTATCTGCAAGCGACGTCATCACGAGCGCCGGATTTAAATTTAGCGGGACCCTGGGCACTAATAGAGTGGGGGCCCCTTTGTAAAGGATTTAAAATTACAAATTACACAATATTTATTGCATATTTTTTTTAATTATCACAGTGTAATTTTTACATTCTCATAGTAATTACATTTTATGAGTGTCTGAAAATATACGATCTAATTCGATAATGGCGGTAAGTATTAAAGAAGAGGATATTCATTTTGCGGAGGCACATGCCCCGTGTGCCCTTATGTAAATCCGCCACTGTGAGCCCATGATCAAGTAGCTCTGTGGACTGCGCGCCAACTGGGATTCGGGTCCTCTCGTACTGAAGGTCTGTCCACAGGCGGATTTCAATCGTCGCTTCCCTAAAGGTGAATCCACACGTCGACTCTAACTCTTGTTCCGCGCGTAAATTTTTTCCGTGCGTAAAATTGGTGACGCGTAAAGTTTTGTAATTGATTGAGAATGCGGTAAATGGGTGCAACTTAGTGGGAATGCGACACGACTTGGATAAATTGGTGGGAGCGCGACACCAATTTTACGTGCAGAAAAATTTACGCGCGGAACAAGAGAAGAGTGGTAGTGTGGATTCACCTTTAGGCCTTAGAGAAGCGACGATTGAAATCCGCCTATTGTGGACAGACCATGACCTGGACAGCGCATGCTCAATAATTATCCCAATGTCGTAGGAAGTGAGAGCCCGATGTACCTTTGTTTTATAAATTCTAAAAAGCATTTTATATATATCAGATCGTTTTTTGATACAGAAAATCAGTTTATTTTGCATATTTAATTAGATGAGGCAATAAGTATAGATTATTACAAGGGAATCAGTGAATTTTTACTGATTCACATTAAGAGAGTGTTTGCTCTGATCCATTGACTGTAGTCCGGACGTTGTAAGTTTATAAAAACATCAGGATTTCTGTAGCCTTGATATTCTCCTTTATAAGTGTGTATTGCAGCCAACTGATAGTTAATAACTAAAGGAGCACCGGCATCGTTACGGGCACAGTATTGTTCTGTACAAAAAGTGCAGATATATTTATTTGTAACGTTAAAGCGACCTGCGTAGGCAGTTTGACACTGACTATGGTTCATTATTGGTAAATCGATAGTGCGAAATCTCTGTCGAGTTTCCGGTCCTGGTCTGAAATCAAAAAGAAAACAAATTATAGATTATTGAAGTCTATATCGAAGACTAGAAATATACACATTGGAAAAGTTTCCGTCATAAATTAGGAATAATGTTACATGTTTTTAATATATATTGGTAACTTACTGTGTTGGGTACAAGTATCCCCAGCCAGAAACTGTAACCATTGTACTCGCAAATAAAGGTCCTGTATACAATTGAATAAATCCAGTTTTGCTACCAAACTCGAAAGGAGGATCAACAGTGATCAAGGCAATACCGTCAAACTCTTGATGTGGAGCATTTCCGGAATGTACTGATTTCGATGTTACTTCGTGCGTAGTAAAATACGCATCAGATGTTGCACCGGAGAGAACTTCGTACTGGGATATTTGCAAGATCATACATTTAGCAGCAGTGATGACAGTGTAATGCGACAATATCACACCTGCGCAAATCCCACGATGCAGTTCTCTAATTTTTACAATATAATTAGCTGATTCAATCCGCGGTCTTCCTATTCTATTCGCTATGTGATTAATGACACGTCGTTTACGTACGAGAAAATCCGATGATAATCCTGCAAATATTTCATAAATTAATCTCTTAATTTTGTTTTTTCTAATAAATAACTGATACGATTATCTTCGTTCCAGTTACAACTATATAACATATGACTTTCTACACTACTTACTAGTGTCCTTGTCTGATAATGTGGCCAATATTCCTTGGCATAAAATTCCACAAAGGAACAACAGATGTAAATTTATTTTCAACGACATCTTAAATTCTGAATAAAACAGTTGAGATGTCAATCTTCTACTTTTTTCAATTACTGTTATGAAGACGATACGAAATGGAAGATTTCTGAGTATTTATCGTCTTTTATTATTCAACTTCATTTGCTGTATTTGTACTGGGATGTAAATGCGATTGTATTACTAAACAATGTCGTAAAAAGGCGAAAATAAATAATTAAATGTCACAACTTGCACAGTATGAATAAGGTGTTTTATTCAAAACTTTATAGCTTAAAAATCTGTGAATTGAAGTTATATTATATATTAGGTCTAATATGTCTTGGAAAGTTACAAATAAATCCTGTGAAATATGATGAAATCTTTTAATTTCTTCCGCGGTATTATATTATTTCAGTATTATTTTTATTCCAGTATTTATTTCTGTTTACTTCTATTCTCAGTTTCTACCCTCTTCTGATAATTCAGGAAAAATTCCTTTGGCAGAAAATCCCACAAAAGAACAACAGACGTAAATATGTTTTTCCTGACATTGTAAACATCATAGAGTTGAGATGCCGATTTTCTGCTTTTTTCAACTATTATACTGCTTTTTTAAGAGGAAAATGTCTGAGTATTTGTCATCTTTTATAATCTAACTTTATTTGGTCTGAGACTATTGCGAAAGCGATAACATTTTTCTACTGTGTCGTAAAGAAGACGAGAATAAACAATTTAGATTCGTAAGTTACACTGTATGAATAAGTTCTTCAAAACTTTACAGCTTACAAATGGCCTTGACTTTATGTACATAAGTCTGCCTTTGCAAAAGTCGGATACCCATTTACAAATATTCTATGCGTTTGCAGAATTTTTCAGGAAGTTGGCTGAATCTAAACTGGGAATCGGCAACTATTTTGAAATGTTATTAATTCCAAAAAAATTCTTTTTTCCAAAATTCACATTAAGAGAGTGTTATCTCTGATCCATTGAATGTAGTCGGGACGTTGAATGTTTATAAAAACATCAGGATTTCTTTGACCGTGATAGTCTCCTTTCCAAACGTATATTCCAGCCAGCTTTCCTCCATAGACTAAAGGAGCACCTTCATCGTTACGGGCACAGCATTGTTGTTCATCAAAAGTACAAATATGTTTCTGCGATATTGCAAAGCGACCATGATAGACATTTTGACACGCTTCATGATTCATTATTGGTAAAAGGATAGAGCGTAGTCTCTGTCGCAGTTCCGTTGCAACTCTGAAATCGGAAAGAAGACAAATATTTATTTCAGTGATGGCTATCGAACATTTATTATGCTTATTACAACCCAGTGGGCAAAAAAGATATTGACAACCTGAAGACTTACTCTACTGGATGCCAGAATCCCCAGCCAACAACAGTAACCAGTCTACCCGAAAGTATAGGTCCTACATGCAATTGAATATATCCAGTTTTTCTAGTAAACACGAAAGGAGGATCAACAGTGATCAAAGCAATACCGTCATATAAATCATGAGGACTATTTCCGTAATGTACTGCTTTCGATGTTACATCATGATAAGTAAAGAGCCTATCAATTGCTGCACCGGAGAGAACTTTGTACCTGGATAAATGAAAGCGAATAACACAGGTAGCCGCAGTGATGACAGAGTAATGCGAAAGTATCGCACCTGCGCAAACGCCTCGAGATTCTTCTTTAATTTTTACAACGTAATTAACTGATTCAATCGACGGTCCACCATTTTCATTTGGTACGCGATTAATGACACGTCGTTTACGTGCGAGAATATCCGATGATAAGCCTGTAAGTATTTAATAAGTTAATCTCTTAATTGTTTTCTAATAAATATACGGGATACCATCATTACAGTTACAACTACATGAAATATGTCTTTTTACTTACTGGTATCATTGCCTGGTAATGTAGCGAGAATTCCTTGGTACAAAACACCACACACAAATAACAGATGCAAATATATTTGCATGTCGATTTTCTGTCTTCTGCAGGTTCTGCTTTGAAGACGATATCAAAAGGAAGACTTCTGATGAATACTCGTTGTCTTTTATTAGCTTCTTTTATTGGGTCTTATTGTAGTATTACGAAAGCCTGTTACATTTATAAGAAATGTGATCGCAGAATAAACATGAGTAAACTATTTAATGTCATCAGTTTCTTACTTTGTAACAGGTCTTGAAATATTAACTTGCTTAAAAACGTCCTTGATTGTAATGTCACGACTATTTATTTTTAGTAAACATCAATAAACGTTTTTTTATAGACTAATTAAAATTAATAGTAGTTCTAAGTTAAATGACAACATTTTTTATTACTCGTAATACTGATTCTCGAATATCGAACCGAATGTTGCCGAAACAAGCCACGAAGTTTCCCGAACCGGACAAAGGTCCAAACCATGGAGGAAGTCCGCCATTTTTTGGCGTCCCGCGACAAATATGGCAGCGCCCAAGCAATAGAATATTATAGAACATTCGCCTCATGTAATTAGTCACAAAAATTGCGTTCCATCCATAGATGGTCCCAAACATAAATGAGGGGAGGTGAGGAGTCAAGAAGAAAAGCGCCGCGATATCGACAGTGCTCATCTCGGCAATAGCGTAGCCACAAGTGGACAGACAGTTAGCTCCAATTCGCAAAGGGAACACTGGTAGATACGCCATTGCCTTTCGACCTGCACGCTCCCTTGATATGTGTCCACTGACCAACCATAGTGAGACAGCAATCGAAGTTCGAGTGTAATTATAGATAATATTTAGATTATATTTGCCTATTATGTGATATTTATTTTCATGGGTACACGTAATAGAAGATGAAACATTAATTCAGTGAATGTTCGCTGATTCACATTAACAGAGCGTTCTCTATAATCCATTGATGGTAGTCGGGACGTCGAATGTCTATAAAAACATCAGGATTTTTTTGACCGCGAACTTCTCCTCTCCAAACGTGTATTCCAGTCAGCTTATCATTGATGATTAAAGGAGCACCTTCATCGCAACGGGCACAGCATTGTTGTTCATGATAAGTACAAATATGTTTTGGCGTAACAGTAAACTTCGGTAGGTAGCTTTGTAGACACTCTACATAGTTTATTATTGGTACAACGATAGAGCGCAGTCTCTGTTGTCCTTCCGTACCTTGTCTGAAATCGGAAGAGAAACGAATATTTAGATTAGTGATGGCTATCAAACATTTACGAATAAATTGAATAGAATTTGTTGTAACACTGAAGATAACTTACACTGCTCCATGCCGGTATCCCCAACCAACAACAGTAACTATTGTCCCCGCATTTAAAGGTCCTGCATACAATTGAATAAATCCAGTTTTGGGACCAAACTGGAAAGGAGGATCAACAGTGATCAAGGCAATACCGTCATATGGATCATGTGGAGGACTTCCGTAGTAGAATGCTTTCGACGTTACATCGTGATAATTAAAAAGCTTATTGGATGCTGCACCGGAGAGAACTTTGTACTTGTTGACATGCAGGCGAATAACACAGGAAGCAGCGGTGATGACAGAGTAATGCGAAAGTATCGAACCTGCGCACACGTTATGAGTCTCTTCTTTAATTTTTACAATGTAACTAACAGTTTCGATTCGGGGTGTACCTCGTCCACCTGGCAAGTTATTAATGACACGTCGTTTACGTGAGAGAACATCCGATGATAACCCTGCAAATATTTCATAACTTAATGATTTAATTCGGGTTTCTAATTAATACCTGATACCATCATCTTTATATTACTTACCGGTGTCCTCGTCTGATAATGTAGCGAAAATTCCTTGGCACACAATGACACACAAAAAAAACAGTTGCAAATATATTTTGTTGGACATTTTAAACGATTAATAGCAAAATTGAGATGTTGATCTTCTTTTTTGTTTTTAGATTCTGCTTTGACAACAGTATCAAATGAAAGATTTCTGGGTATTTGTTGTCTTTTATAATATTCCTTTATTTGATATTCAAGTGTTGCGAAAGCGATTATATTGCTCGTTCAAAGGTGCGTCGAGAAGACAACAATAAACATTTAAATAGTACAAGTTTTACAATGTCATAAATAGATATGATGAAATATGTGTTTATATCAGTTTATATACGCGTAGAAGACAAATCCGCACGAATACGAGTAAGAGGGAAAGGATAGATTGTTCAAACAATCTGTGATTTATTATCTGGAATGTCAACAGATATATTCCCTAAAAGTCAAAAACAACTATATTATTAAAATCCATGTTAATTACTTTACTATGAGACACATGACTAATCGGTTCACGGAACATTTAGCGGTTTTCCTTAAGAATGCGTACAAAAAAGCAACAATAAGAAAAAGATATGTTAAACGAAAATCAGGGTAGTTTTCTCAAAATACAGATCGTTATTTGGTAAGAAATATATAGAAGGTTCTCCTTTCCAAAAGTGTAAACAACTAAAGACGCACTGGCATCACCCCTGCAACGGCAGGGGTGATGCCGGTGAATGTTCGGCGATTCACAGTCAGACAATGTTATCTCTGATCCATTGACGGTAGTCTAGACGTTGAATGTCTATAAAAACATCAGGATTTCTTTGACCGTGAATTTCTCCTTTCCAAACGTGTATTCCGGCCAGCATATCTGAACAGATTAAAGGAGCACCTTCATCGTTACGGGCACAGCATTGTTGTTGATGATAAGTACAAATATATTTCCCAGTAATAGGAAAATGATGTAGGTAGATATTTAGACACTCTCCATGGTTGATTATTGGTAAAGTGATACTGCGCAGTCTCTGTCGTATTTCCGTACCAGGTCTGAAATCGGAAAGGAAACGAATTTTTAGTTTAGTGATGATATATAATATGATATATATATATAATAATATTGATAACTTACTCTATTGCATGAACGTATCCCCAACCAACGACAGTAACCATACTACCCGGAGGTAAAAATCTTTCATACAATTGAATAGGTCCAGTTTTTCTACTATACTCGAAAGGAGGATGAACAGTGATCAAGGCAATACCGTCAAACTCTGCATATGGAGGATTTCCGTAATTTATTGCTTTCGATGTAACATTGTGATAATTAAAATTCATATCAGATGCTGCACCGGAAAGAACTTTGTACATGGATACAGGCCAGCGAATAATACAGGTAGCAGCGGTGATGACAGTGTAATGCGAAAGTATCGAACCTGCGCAAATGTTACGAGTGTCTTCTTTAATTTTTACAATAAAATTTACTCTTTCAATCCACGGTATTTCTCGTCCACCTGGTAGGCGATTAATGACACGTCGTTTACGTGCTAGAATATCCGATGAAAACCCTGCAAGTATTTAATAACTTAATCTCTTAAGGTGAATCCACACGCCGACTCTAACTCTTGTTCCGCGCGTAAATTTTTTCCGTGCGTAAAATTGGTGTCGCGTCCCCATCAACTTAAAGGTGAATCCACACGCCGACTCTAACTCTTGATTCGCGCGTAAAATTTGTGTCGCGTCCTCACCAACATACCCAAGTATGGGGGGGACGCGAGGAAAAATTTACGCGCGGAAAAAATTTACGGGCGGAACAAGAGTTAGAGTCGGCGTGTGGATTCACCTTTAATTCTTTTCTAATAAATAGCGGATACAATAATCTATATTCCATTTACAACTACATAACATATGTCATTTTTCGGTACTTACTGGTGTCCTTTTCTGCTAATGTAGCGAAAATTTCTTGGTAAAAAATTACACAGAGAAACAGCAGACAGAAATATATTTTTTTGGACATTTTAAGCAATGAAGAACGCAATTGAAATGGTGATATTCTGGTTTATTTTCAGGTCAGGCTTTGAAGACGATATGGGAAATCAAAAGGAGGATTTCTGATTATAGTATTTCGTTATTGGTTCTCTATCTAGTTTTGCAAAAGCGGTAATATTTATCAACTTACTTGTAAAAAAGAAAATAAAAATTTTAATTTACGAGTTGTACAGTATAAATATGAGGTTTTGAAAATTATAGAGATTAAAAATGTTCTCTAAAGATAAAGATTTCAACGTCAGAACAACGTCACATGTTTTAGAATAGTAAAACGATCTTAAATTAAAACTAATAAATTAAAACTGAAGTTAATTAAACAGTAGCTCGTAGTCTGCTCAGCAGTAGCGTAGCAACAAAGTAGGCAGTTCCCTAAGTGGATAATTTCGTTAGTCAGATCGCTTTTGGTAAAATTGACTAAAGATTTTGTCACTTCAACCCAGAAAACTTTTCTTTCACCCTGACGAATAATTTTACGTAAAATTTAGACGTTTTCCACACAAATAATTAGAAAAAAGCAACAATTAGCCAAAGATAAGTGACATATGAAAGGCAGGGTAGTTTCCTGAGGATACAGATCATTATTTGATAAAGAATATAATTTTATTTTCTATGATCTATTGACTACATTCGGAACATTGAAGATTTATAAAATAATCAGGATTTCTTTGACCATAAAGTTCTCCTTTCCAAACCAGTAAACAACTAAAGGCACTGGCATCACCCCTGGTGATGCCAGTGCACCTGATGCACGTTTGCTAATTCACATTAAGAGAGTGTGATTTATGATCCACTGACGGTAGTCGGGACTTTGAAGGTTTATAAAAACGTCAGGATTTCTTTGACCCTGAATTTCTCCTTTCCAAACGTGTATTCCAGCCAGCTTATGTCCAAGAATTAAAGGAGCACCTTCATCATTACGGGCACAGCATTGTTGTTCATGATAAGTACAAATATGTTTCTCCGTAATAAAAAAGTGATCCCGGTATACATTTTGACACTCTCCATGGTTCATTATTGGTAAAGTGATAACGCGCAGTCTCTGTCGTATTTCCGTACCACGTCTGAAATCGGAAAGGAAGGACATTTTTAGTTTAGTGATAGCTATCAAATATTTACGAATAATATTAATAACTTACTCTATTGGATGCGAAAATCCCCAACCAGCAACAGAAACCAGTAAACCCGAATTTATAGCTCCTTGAAACAATTCAATACATCCAGTTTTGGGACCAAACACGAACGGAGGATCAACAGTGATTAAGGCAATACCGTTAAATGTTTCATGTGGAGTATTTACAGAATATGATACTTTCGATGATACATTGTGAATATTAAAAAGCTTATCAGATGCTGCACCGGAGAGAACTTTATACGCTGATATATGCAAGCGATTAATACAGGAAGCAGCGGTGATGACAGTGTAATGAGACAGTATCGAACCCGCGCATATGGCACGACTTAATTCTTTGATTTTTACAATGTAATTAATTGTTTCAATTCGCGGTGAATCTCGTCCTCCTGGCAAGCGATTAATGACACGTCGGTTACGTGAAAGAATATCCGATGATAACCCTGCAAGTAATTCATAACTTAATCTCTTAATTCTGTTTTTTCTAATAAATACCTGATACGATTTTTTACTTACTGGAATCCTTGTCTGATAATGTAGCGAAAATTCCTTGGCACAAAATACCACAAAGGAACAAAAGGTGGAAATAAATTTTTAACATTTTTAACGCTGAATAAGACAGTTAATATTTTTATGTTATGCTAGGTTCAGTTGCTCCTTTGAAGACAATATAATATTTTTGACTTTTTATCATCTTTTATAATGTAGCTTTATTTACTCTGATTGTAGTGTTGCAAATATGAAATGATTTGCAAAATAGTGTCATAAAAATAAAATCTGACATGTTTAATGTCGAAAATTACAGATAATGAAAAAGATGGTAAAAACGTTACTGTCTCTTTCTAAAAAGTCGGATAATATATATTATAAAATATTGTACACGTTTGCAGATTTTGTTATCACTAAGGAAAATTTCGATAATTGGGTCGCCTAATACTTAACAATTAAAATTAAATCACTTTGAATTCCTTGGAACTCCTGTAATTTCTGTTGAATCGGTATGAATCCTTTTCAATTCTTCTAACATTTCTTATACAAGAACGAACGCATTTACGTTCTTATTCAATATTATATAATTTATTATATTTTATTTTTTTAATCTCTTAAAATCTATGTTAAACTTCGTCGAAATCTCTTAAAATTTTCAAAAACTTCTTGAGATTCTTTTTAATTCAATGATAACAATTCAAATTCCATGAAATCCTTTCAAATTCTCATTAAATCCTTTAAATATTAGAAAAATCTCTCGAAATCACTTAAAATTATTAGAAATCTCATAAAACTTCATCAAATTCTTACAAACCTTTTAAAGTCCCTTAAAATTTCACGAAATATCCTAAAATCCCATACAATTCTACAAAATTATTTAAATATCCTAAAAATCGCTTCAATTTCGTAAAAATCACTTAAAAATCGTTAAAAATGCACATGAAAACCTTCAAAATTATTAATCTCTGGAAATCTATGTTAAAATTAGTGAAACTCGAAAAATAGAAATTTTTAGAGATTATCTCCCATGAAATTCTTAAATATTAAAATTTATGAAAACCTCTAAAAATTCCTAATAACCTTTTGAAATTCCATGAAAAAAATTTTAATATCTCTTCAAATTCCCAAAAAAATTCTTCAAATTTTACGGTAAAATTTAAAATCTCTTTATATCTTTTATATCCCTTATAAATATTACATAGAAATCTTATCAAATTCCATGAAATCCTTTAAAATTCTCACAAAATCACTTAAAATTATTAGAAATCTCGTAAAATTCCTTAAAATTTCTGGATAATATTTCAAATTCCTTAAGACCTCATAAAACTCTTATAAAGATTTTCAAATCCCTTAAAATTTCACGAAATATCCTAAAATCCCATACAATTCTACAAAATTGTTTTAATATCCTAAAAATCTCTTCAATTTCGTAAAAATCACTGAAATCAACTTGAAATCCTTAAAAATATTACAAAATCTTTTATAAATTATAGAAATATTTTTTGAAAACCCTTAAAATTTCACGAAAAACTTGGAAATCTTTGTAAATTCTACATAATCTTTTAAAAATCATGAAAATCTTTTGAAATCTCTCAATAAAATACCCTATAAAGTTTAAAATTCCTTATTTAAATCCCACAACATATATATTTTAAAATTATAAAAGTACCTTGAAGTACGATTGAAATCTAATCAGTCATGAAAAATTCTAAAACTTCCCAGAAATTTCTTGAAATTCTTTAAAATTCTACGATAGCATTTAGAATCCCATTATCTTTCATGAAATCTTGAAAAATTCCATAAAATTCCCTTAAAATTTCTAGATTTTCAATGTAGTTCAAGTTTAGACTCGTGACAAAATGATTATTAATGAAACCAAATTCAAAATTTCAAATTCAAACTTTCAAATTTAATTTACGCGGAAGTTACGATTCGGCAAGTATCGATTGTCGAAAATCACTATCGATACTTACACGACGAATCAGGAATGCTGAATAGGAGTTGCGATATTTCGACTTCGACTCAATGATCTTTTTAGAATAGATTATATTGGATTCAGATAAAGTTCTTCTTTCCAAACGTGTAAACAACTAAAGGTGCACCGGCATCACCCCTACAACGGAAGGGGTGATGCCGGTGAATGTTCGCTGATTCACATTAAGAGAGTGTTATCTATGATCCATTGACTGTATTCGTGACGTTGAATGTCTACAAAAACATCAGGATTTTTCTGACTGGGAATTTCGCCTTTCTTAACGAATATACCAACCAGTTTATGTTGATAAACTAAAGGAGCACCTTCATCGTTACGGGCACAGCATTGTTGTTCATGATAAGTACAAATATGTTTCGGCGTAACAGGAAAATGTCTTTGGTAGATATTTTGACACTCTCTATGGTTCATTATTGGTAAAGTGATAGTGCGCAGTCTCTGTCGTGCTTCCGTTGCTTCTCTGAAATGGGAAAGAAGTTACCATCATAAATTAAGAATTATGTTCATTGTATTTCATATAAAATATTGATAACTTACACCAGTGGATGCCAAAAGCCAAAACCAACAACAGAAACCATTGTACCGGGAAGTAAAGATCCTACATGCAATTGAATAAATCCAGTTCTTCTACCAAACTGGAAAGGAGGATCAATGGTGATCAAGGCAATGCCATCTATCCGTTGATGTGGCGGATTTCCGTAATGTATTGATTTCGATGTTACATCGTGATGATTAAAAAGATTATCAGACACTGCTCCGGAAAGAACTCTGTACTTGGATACATCGTAGCGAATAACACAGGAAGCAGCAGTGATGACAGAGTAATGCGAAAGTATCGCACCTGCGCAAATGTGACGAGTCTCTTCTTTAATTTTTACAATGTAATTAACGGTGTCAATCGCCGGTACAACCCGTCCACCCGGCAAGCGGTTAATGACACGTCGTTCACGTGAGAGAATATCCGGTGATGACCCTGGAATTATTTTATAACTTAAACTCTTAATTCTGTTTTCTATTTCTAATAAATACCGGATAAAATCATCTTCATTCCAGTTACAACTACATAACATATGTCATTTTTTATTACTTACCGGTGTCCTTGTCTGATAATGCAGCAAGAATTCCTTGGTACAAAAGGATACAAGAAAGCAACAGATACAAATATATTTTTTCGGACATTTTTTAAAAGATAAATTACACGATATTGAGATGTCGATATTCTGTTCTAGTTTCGGGCCCTGCTTTTAAAACGATATCAAGATAAAGATGTCTGAGTATTTGTCGTCTTTTATAATCTCCCTTTATTTGATATTCTAGTGTTGCGAAAGCGATTCTATTTATTGTAGAAAATTTCCTAGAAAAAACGACAATTAAGTCTGTCTATTTCTAAGACGAGATTAAATGCACGCTCCGCTCGCACATTTGCCACAATGTTTATTTAAGATTTAAGATTTCCCGCGTCACGCGCCATATTCAATATACTAATGATCTTTTTATAATAGGATCTGGATATTAAACATTGTAAAATGTTATATACGTTAGCAAATTTTGTTATCTAAATAATTGGGTTTACTAACGCTTAAAGGTGAATCCACACGCCGACTCTAACTCTTGTTCCGCGCGTAAAATTGGTGTCGCATCCCCACCAACTTACCCAAGTCATGTCGCGCTAAATTAAATTTGTAAAGTTTTGTAATTTATTGAGAATGCGGTAAATGGGTACGACTTAGTGGGCATTTTATGAGAATCTAGAATTTTATGAGATTTTAGGATATTTCGTCGAATTTTAAAGGATTTTAAAAGCTTTGTAAGAGTTTTAAGAGATTTTAAGGAATTGTATGGGATTTCTAATAATTTTAGGTGATTTCGAGAGATTTTTCTGATATTTAAATGACTTCGTAATATTTTTAAGGATTTCATGGAATTTGATGAAATCTTTAATGACTTTAAGAGATTTTAAGAGTTGAAACGTTTCTAAAGGTTGCTAGAAATTTTTAGAGATTTTCACTAATTTTAACATGGATTTCAAGGTATTAATGATTTTGAAGGTTTTTATGTGATTTTTTAATGATTTTTAAGTGACTTTTAGGAAATTCAAGAGATTCTTAGGATATTAAAACGATTTTCTACGCAATACAATTTCTGCGGTTGGTAATAGATGCGCGCGCACGACGTAAATATTATATTCGATTCAGCTCAAAATACAGATCGACACTTGGTAAAAAATTTTATTTTACATATATTTCATAGCTTAGAACATGGCCGAATTATCTTTTTCCACAAAGTTCTCCTTTCCAAACATATGTAAACAACTAAAGTGCACCGGCATCACCCCTGGTGATGCCGGTGCACAATAATTGCAAATATGTTTCTCCGTAATGTCAAAGTGATTTCGATAGCTATTATTTGGGAATCAGTGAATGTTCGCTGATTCACATTAAGAGAGTGTTAGCTCTGATCCATTCACTGAAGTCGGGACGCTGAATGTCTATAAAAACATCAGGATTTCTTTGACCGCGAATTACTCCTTTCAAAACGTGTATTCCAGCCAGCTTACGGTCTACAACTAAGGGAGCACCTTCATCGTTAAACGCACAGCATTGCTCATTGTGATAAGTACAAATATAATTCGCCGTAATAACAAATTGATTTTGGTAGATATTTTGACACTCTCTATGGTCCATTATTGGTAAAGTGATAGTGCGCAGTCTCGCTCGTACTTCCGTTTGTGGTCTGAAATTATTTTTTTAATATACTTATTAGAAGTTACCACGATAAATTAAAAATTATGTTCAATATGTTTTAAATATAATATTGATAACTTACAGCGTTGGATGTTGAAATCCCCAACCAATAACAGTAGCCATTGTACCCACATGTAGAGGTCCTGCATACAATTGAATATATCCAGTTCTTCTACTAAACTGGAAAGGAGGATCAACAGTGATCAAAGCAATACCGTTATGTTGTCCATGTGGAGAATTTCCGTAATGTATTGCTTTCGATGTTACATCGTGATAAGTATAATTCCCGTCAGTTACTGAGCCGGAGAGAACTTTGTATTTGGATAAACTCGCGGGAACACATATAGCAGCAGTGATGACAGAGTAATGCGAAAGTATCGCACCTACGCAAATGTTACGCGCGTCTTCTTTAATTCTTACAATGTAATTAACGGCTCGAATCGGCGGTGTAAATCGTCTACGTGGCAAGCGATTAATGACGCGTCGTTGACGTGAGAGAATATCCAATGATAATCCTGCAAGTATTTCATAATTTAAACTCTTTCATAAACTTTTTCAATAATTTAATGCTGTTTTCTAATAAATACCGGATAGAATCATCTTCATTCCAGTTACAACAACATAACATATGTGATTTTATATTACTTACTGGTGTCCTTGTCTGATAATGTAGCGAGAATTCCTTGGTGAAAAATTAGACAAAAAAACAACACATAATAAACTTTTTCGGACATTTTAAACGATAAATAATAACAAAATTGAGATGACGGTCTTCTATTTCGTTTTTAGATCCTGTTTTGAAAACGATATCAAATGGAAGATATCTGAGTTTTTTTTTCGGCTTTTATAATCTTTATTTATTTGTCATTCGAATATTATGAAAGCGATTGTATTTGTTGTACAGAATTGCGCATTAAAAACGACAATTAACTATTTAATGTCCCGAGTTTCACAATAGTTTTAAGATATTGCAGCCTAGAAACAGTTCGATATTTGGTAATGAATATAATTTTATGTTGCATACTTCATACAGCTATTTCTTTGAAGATTATCGCATTATCTTTTTTTCCAAGTGGATTTTATTATGTGGGAATCAGTGAATTTCCTAGGATACACATTAAGAGAGTGTTTTCTCTGATCTATTGAATGTATTCTGGACATTGATGATTTATAAAAACAAACGTGCAAACAACTAAAGTTGCACCGGCATCACCCTTTAACTGTAACTTTATGCACAATAATTGCAAATATGTTTCTTCTTAATATAAAAGTGATTTCAATAGTCATTATTTGAGAATCAGTGAATGTTCGCTGATTCACATTAAGAGAGTGTTATTTATGATCCATTGATGGTATTCGGGACGTTGAATGTCTATAAAAACATCAGGATTTCTTTGACCGCGAGTTACTCCTTTCCAAACGTGTATTCCAGCCAGCTTCTGTTGAAAAATTAAAGGAGCACCTTCATCGTGAAAGGCACAGCATTGTTCAGTATGATAAGTACAAATATGTTTCGCCGTAATAGTATAATTATTTCGGTAGATATTTTGACACTCTCCATGGTTCATTATTGGTAAATTGATAGTGCGCAGTTTCGGTCGTTCTTCCGTTGCTTGTCTGAAATGGAAAAGAAAACAAACTTTTAGTTTAGTGATGGCTGTCAAACATTTACCGAATAGGTTGAATAAAAAATTTTCATATATCCGTGCCATAAATTAAGAATTATGTTCAATATATTTTATATATAATATTGATAACTTACAGCATTGGATGTTGAAATCCCCAACCAACAACACTAACCATTGTACCCACAGCTAAAGGTGCTGCATACAATTGAATATATCCAGTTCTTCTACTAAACTGGAAAAGAGGATCAACAGTGATCAAAGCAATACCGTCATATGGATCATGTGGAGAATTTCCGTAATGTATTGCTTTCGATGTTACATCGTGATAAGTATAACACCTGTCAGTTACTGAGCCGGAGAGAACTTTGTATTTGGATAAACCCCCGGGAACACATGCAGCAGCAGTGATGACAGAGTAATGCGAAAGTATCGCACCTACGCAAATGTTACGCGCTTCTTCTTTAATTCTTACAATGTAATTAACAGATTCAATCGGCGGTGTAAATCGTCTACCTGGCAAGCGATTAATGACACGCCTGTTACGTACGAGAAAATCCAATGATGAATCTGAAAGTATTTCATAACTTAAACTCTTAATTCTGTTCTCTCTTCTCTATTCCGCGTGAATTGAATTTGAAATTTTGAATTTGGTTTCGTTAATAATCATTTTGTCACGAGACTAAACTCAAAATAGGTACATTGAAAATTTAGGAATTTTAAGGGAATTTTATGGAATTTTTAAAGATTTCATGGGAGATAATGGTATTTTAAATGTTATGGTAGAATATTAAAGAATTTCAAGAAGTTTCTGGGAATTTTTAGAATTTTTCACGACTTTGATCAGATTTCAATCGGACTTGAAGGTACTTTTATGACTTTTAAAATATGTATTTTGTGGGATTTAAATAAGGAATTTTAAACTGTATAGGAAATTTTATTCAGGAATTTCAAAGGCTTTTTAGGATTTTAAAAAGATTTTGTAGAATTTACAAAGATTTCCGTCAAATTTTAAGGGTTTTCACAAAATATATCTAATTTATAAAAAATTTTGTAATATTTTTAAGGATTTCATGGAATTTGATGAAATCTTTAGTGATTTTAAGAGATTTTAAGAGTTGAAACATTTCTAAAGGTTGCTAGAAATTTTTAGAGATTTTCACCAATTTTAACATGGATTTCAAGAGATTAATGATTTTGAAGGTTTTTATGTGAATTTTTAATGATTTTTAAGTGACTTTTAGGAAATTCAAGAGATTCTTAGGATATTAAAACGATTTTGTGGAATTTTATGAGATTTTAGGATATTTCGTCGAATTTTAAAGGATTTTAAAAGCTTTGTAAGAGTTTTAAGAGATTTTAAGGAATTGTATGGGATTTCTAATAATTTTAGGTGATTTCGAGAG
>UCOK01018466.1:0-11391 GCA_900474325.1 Synergus umbraculus | reverse complement strand
TCTTTGCCAGAAGTTCATGAATTTATAAATAAGTGTCCTGCTATACTTACAACCAGAATTAATCAGACATTTCTGATTAAACACTCAGAATAAAAATTTACTTGAATCAATCAAACGAATGTTCAGGAAGATGAGAAAAGTCTTCTCAATTCTTGGCAGATTTTAAAAAGTGATTCCCTACGAGATAATAATTAATTTGACACTAAAGTAAATAAAAAATTCTAAGGCTTATGTTTATAACAGGAGAATTATTTAAGGTGTTTAAATGTATTCTAGATATAAAAATGCATAAAAAAAAATTCACAAGTCAAAGGAATCACAATTGGATTCAGTATTTCAAAATTTTCTTGTGATTCTAAATTTCATTCCTTTCACTTGTCAATCTTTTTTTTTTATTAGCATTTTTATAACTAAAATGCTCTTAAATACCTCAAATAATTCTCCTAATATTTAATTTTTCTTTTTTATTTTAGGAATATTAAGTTGTCATCAGAAAAAAAATTACATATTTTTTGAACGCGCGTAACCGAGAAATTTGCATTATACTGTAATTAATTAGAGCATTAATTAATTATATATCATAATTAATTACAGAATAATAAGAATTTTCTTGTGTGATTATTAACTATTCCGAGGCTAATTACAATTTCTTTTGTGTTATTAGTATAACTGAAAATGGATAATTAACCATTTTTGCATTCCTCAAGTAAAGTAATTTTTAATCATCATAAAATCTAATTATAAGACGTTTTCCTTAAAGTTTATTGTTGAAGCTTAATAATTTAAATACAGATTAAATAAATAGAGTATATTTTATCCTTAGTATACTAAGGATAAAAATATCGATATAAATAAGTTACTACTCATTAAATACTCGTTAACGCATTATTGATGAAATACTGCAGCAGTAGTCTTCAAATCAATTGAAGCAACTTTTTATCATCCTATAATAAAAAAGAAATTTCAACGATTCGCTGGGATATGGAATGCAAAATTATAGGACAAGACATGTAATTGCTGCGATAATTCACAATATAACTGTAATATGTTCCCTTTTTATGAAACGTTTTAGACGGAATTATGACCCTGGTTTTTCCTGCGCTTTTCCCTATGTAATTTCCGGCCCGCCTTCATCAAATTTATTGAGTGAGATTTGATTTAATCCGTTACTATTTTCTGAGCACTATTTTTCTTAGTCGCTTATAGCAAAGATAAGAGATAACACAAAATATAAGTCATAAAAATTATGTTAGAGTTCAGAATATAATCTAAGTATTTTCCAAAAATACTTTTGGTTATGAGAACTTTTTGTTCAAGATGATTGACAAAAAAACTTTGATACCTTTTTCGAGAGCTAAAATTATCCTCATTTTATTTTTAATCGGACTGGCGTTTTCAAGTGAAATTGAAATCACAACTAAATTTGTAGAAGAATTTTTTCGGGAAAAGGGGGTACCTCAAATTGTTAGTTTTGGTTGTTGCAACAATAATGGTATGATAAAAATTATATGTGTAAATATTCAGAAAGTTTTAAATATATAGAACTAATAGTATCATTTTTACACTCAATAAAATCAATATAAAGGATATTTCCCTGTATTATTATCCGGATTTTCACCATCAATCGTTGAATCAAATTATTTGTGTTCTCTTCCTAATAATAATTATAATTTTTAAATTTCTATTTAGAAAGAATGAAATTTTTTTCTGGCACTTAAACCAAGGAAAGAACTTGACATGAAAACTATTTTTAACGTGAATTACTATAAATTTGGCGTTCTTTTGGATTTGGATTATCCCCACAGCAACATCATCTTAAAACAGGTAAATATTACATTTTTTAACATTATATTTAAATACTAATTTTATTCCACAACAGTTTAGCCAAAATAATCTGCCTTACAACGAATCATACGTATTTCTGCGATTATAATATTCTTTAAAAATATTTATTGCAAAATATAAATTGTAATTCTATTCGTTAATTCTATACATTCTTCGGAAATTAAAAATAAAAATATTGATTCATTAACTTAAAAAAGTAGATCAAGTTTGTCTAATAGAACATTTAATTTTTAATTTATTTTCAGACCTCATTATGGCATTATAAACGATACAATTTAGAGGTAAAGTTCAAAATATGAAACTAATCTCTTTTTCACCACTCCATAATAATATACAATTATCGGTGAAGAAAATTTGACTGGTATGTATATTTAAGGTTTTTTAATTATAGTAATATTGAAGGCTAAATTATTGGGCAAGACACTACGATAATTATTAATTCAGGTAAGTTTAATTCATCATTCGTCTAAAATCTTAACCAAACAGACCTAAGTTTTCATTCGGTTCGTTGTTATCTGAACATCGTATAAAATGATTGGAATTAATATGTGGACCATTTTTCTCAACACAAAAATTCTCTTTATTTTATTTTTAATAGGAGTTGCAATTTCAAGTGAAACTGAAATTTCAGTTCAATTTGTAAAAGATTACTTTCAAGAAAAAGGTACAGCACAAGCTGTCACTTTTGGATGTTGGGACAATGATGGTAGTTTTTAATTTTTTAATATTAGGAAAATATCATCGATTTATATTGATTTTATTGAGCGTAAAATAATGAATCGGTATCATTTTCTCTTTTCATTGTAATAATAATAATTTTCAATTATCGATTTAGAGATTGTGAGTTTTTTTCTGGCACTTAAAACAAGGATCGCTTACGTTAATATTTCCAATGAACTCGACATGAAGAATATTTTTAAGGTGAATTACTATAAGCTTGGTGTCCTCTTAAATTTAGACTGTCCCAACAGCGATACCATCTTCCAACAGGTAAATAGTATTATACATTTTTTATTCTATTTATTTGTTCTATTTATTCGCGAAAATATGCTAAAAATTTAATATCTTTCTAACCAGTTTAGCCAAAATGCATTGCCTTACAACGAATCTTACTTTTGGTTAATAATGACAAAAGCCAAGCAAATTCCTTTTAACTCTTTTCGTGACCTGCCTTTGAGTATAAATACAGAAATGACACTTGCACTGTATAATTCAGAAAGTATCATTCTTTATGATGTTTACAATCCCAGTTATCGTCATGGAGGAAAATTAAATATCACTTATATGGGTTACTGGAATAGTCAAGAAGGCCTCAGAATTTTTCTGACTCAGTACAAATACAATCGACGGGGAAATTTACACGGACTTCCTTTAAATTTTTCAGTAGCGGTATAACATATGTCGAATTTCTTATTTAATATATTTCGCAAACATTTACGAAATATTTAAATCCTCAATATTGTTACAGGTAAATTACGAACCACGGCCGGATTTTTATACGTATATGATGACGCCTATTGATAAACATTTAGACAATATGCATCGCTTTAATTATAATCTCGTTCTTCATTTAAAAGATTATTATAATTTTTCGTAAGTGGAAGGCTTAAAATTTTGAAGCCAATTCATATTTACAGTGTTTGGTAAATCCAAAAATTCTATTATATTATTATATTCTTTTATTTTTCACACCTAGAATGCATCTCACACGATCAGATACTTGGGGATATCTAATAAATGGTACTTTTAATGGCATACTTGGTGATATGGTTAAAGGAATTGTGGACATAGGAGTTACCCCTTTTATGTTCAAACCAGAAAGAATTGATGTTTGTGAATACACAGTGCAAGCATATTACGCCAGGTAATTAAGCATTAAATTAATTTAATTCTTACCTTTAATAGAATTTCAAGGCTATATTTATAATATTTTCATAATATTTATTATGAGCCTTGAAATAGACCATTATGTTGAAATAGAACGAGCGTAATATTTCGTCATCCAAAAAGAAATAACATAAGGAACATTTTCCTAATGCCGTTTACTGAAGAAGTATGGAAAGCAGCTGTCATTGCAGTTTTCATTTGTTGGGGCATAGTTTACATTACTGCAAAAGTGGAGAAATATTATTCAAGAAAAAAAGAAAAAAAAACCATCCCCCTTTTAGAGAGCGCAATAACTGTTCTTGCCGCTGCTACTCAACAAGGCGAGTTTCAATTTTAAAAATGACCTATTACTAATTATTTATAATTTATTTATAAAGTATTATTTACCTCAGATTCCGCTGATCTACCGTTCTTTATTTCCGGTCGCATTGCCTTTCTCTCAGTATTCCTATGGGGTTTCTTGTTGAACCAATTCTATTCTGCTTCAATCGTAGGCTCTCTTCTTTCAGAACCAACTAAATTTATTAACACTTTAGAAGATCTTATTAACAGCGATCTTGAAGTTGTTATGGAAGACCTAGGATATAACTATGATTTATTCGCTGTAAGTTTTTTTGACATTCTAATTCTTTAATCATGTAAATTTACTTGATAGAAAATTAAAAATACATACCTAATGACAATTGTTACTGAAATCGAGCTTAATTTCAGACTTCAACTGACCCACTAGTTAAAGAGCTTTATATCAAGAAAATAGCACCGAACAAGAAGAGAAAGAAAGCTAATTATATGCCACCAATAGAAGGCGTTAAAAAATTGAGGAAAGGCAATTTTGCTTTTCAAGTAGATGTGTCACTTGCTTACAAAATAATTGATGAAACCTTTACAGAAGAAGAAATATGTGACTTGGCGGAAATAACACTTTTACCAGTAAAACATACAGCCACTGTAACTGCTAAACACTCGCCCTTCAAAAAAATGGTTACTTATGGGTTAGTTAGAATTTATTTACTACAAAACACTTTTTCATAAAAAATACCTGTTTAAGGGTGTTGGAGCCAAGTTCTAATCTAAAATTTCGATTTCTTCATTTTACTCAACAAATATTAAATTTGGAATTGTTTCTCTCTATGGAATTAATCAACTTTTAACTAGAATTGTGCGTACACAGCGAAAAAGGCTCTAATTCAAATATTTTTTAGTAGAACGAAAATATATAATTTTGAAGTTAGATTTTAAATTCTTTATTTTATCCAAAAAATATCTAAACTAAATATTTTTTCTCTCTGTATGCAGTCTTATATTTGAAGAAATATTAGCGCTATAGAGCGAAAAAGTATTTATCTATAATTTTCGTTGAGTAAAATGGAGAATAGAATTTTGAGCTTAGCACTTGGTTCCAACGCCGTTAATTAAAAAAATTATTTATGGTCGTTTAGACTACGACAGGTAGTGGAACATGGATCAGCAGAAAGATTGAAGCGTGTATGGCAGCATAAAAGACCAAAATGCCCCGAAAGTTACAGTTCGAAACCATCACCAGTGCCTCTGACTGAATTCAGTCCACTATTATTTTTACTATTTGTGGGTTTTTCCATTGCTACATTAATTATGCTTGCGGAACATTTCATTCTAAAATTTAGAACAGATCCAGAATTTTTGCCAGCACAAATACTCCGGGTTTGTTTCTTATATTATGAATATTTATCTTTAAACGGAATTTTATTTCTTTTTTGGTTGACTGTAAGAATTTAAAAAAATAATTATTACTTTTACCATTTATTTCCAGGACATCAATCATTATCTCAATACTTATCCGGAATGATGATGTGACAGATTTGCTAAAGGATAAAAGATGCTATAAAGCTTTGAAATATGTAAAAAGATAGTACATTTTAATATTTTTTGTTACTCACCAAATATAGTTAAAGAAACACAAACCAGTTTTTCTTTTAATGCCATTATTTTCTCAGAGAATTGTTTCAGAGAAGATAATTCAGGTCTGCAGAGTTTATAACTACGAATGCACGATACCATTATTTCCAATGCAGCAACATCCTTGTGAAAGAAGAAACGAGTATTTGATTGATAGTTTGGTAGCTATAATTTGCATAAGATTATTCAGAAAAGTTTGTTCAACATGAAAAATAGGCTTATCATTTTTAAATATAATTTACATATTTAAATTTTGGACTCAAATTGAAATTACATTATTAACTATTATTATAAATGTCGAACTAGAAGTGCAATAAAAAATGTAAAATAACGCCCAAATTGTCTCTTATTTTGCTACATTGGAAAAGAAACTTAAAAAGGAAGATAATCGAATTCTAAGTACAAATCACATTACAGTAAATAATAAATAGTACAGGTCATTTTCAAATCAATACTACTTTTCCATTTACAAATTAATAAACTATTCAACATATATGAAAATGAATTTATCTTGATTTTTTACCTTAGCATCAAAGGATTTTCTTCGAACTGTGGAAGATGATCCTCAAAAATATCTTGGTTACTTTGTCCCAAGAAAAACGTCTCCTTTTCCTTTTGTTCTTCATTTCAGTTGTCCTTTCAACCGAAATAGAAAATACAGCTAACTTTGCGAACAGTTATTTTCAAGAAAAGGGAGTTCGTCAAATTGTTGCTTTCGGCTGCTGGAACAATGAAGGTATATGTATATCTTATTATATATCATATCTTATTTTCTAACGCTTGAGCTTTACACTTTTCGTGAGTGATTTCATATTTTGAATTTTATTTGTATAGAGAGTGTCAGATTTTCACTAAAACTTAACATAAGAGTTTGTTATGTTTCAATATCTGAAAAACTCGATATGAAGAAAATTTTGAAAGTGAATTACTACAAATTAGGAGTTCTTCTGGATTTTGAGTGTCCTAATAGCGACATAATATTGAAGCAGGTAAAAATGACAATTTTAGACAACTCTTACTAATCAGTTCATACATTTACAATATATTTTATATATGCTAATTTTTATCTAAACAGTTTAGTCAAAATAAGTTGCCTTACAACGAATCATACTTTTGGTTAATAATGAAAGACGAACAAATACCTGAAAACTCTCTTCGTGAACTGCCTTTGAGTGTAAATGCAGAAATGACATTTGCAGTACATAAATCCGACAATTTTGTACTCTATGATGTATACAATCCCAGTTATCGGCATGGAGGAGAATTAAATATCACTTATATGGGTTACTGGAATAGTCAAGAAGGCCTCAGAATTGTCCTGAAACAGTACAAATACGTACGGAGAGGAAATTTCCATAAACTTTCTTTAAATTATTCAGTAGTGGTAATTGAACATCTTAAAATATCAAGTAAGGGCGTTGGATCCAAGTGTTAAGCTCAAAATTCCATTCTTCATTTTACTCAACGAAAATTATAGATAAATATTTTTTCGCTCTGTAGCGCTAATCTTTTTTCAAATATAAAACTGCATACAGAGCGAAAAAATATCTAATTTCGATACTTTTTGCATAAAACGAAGAATTCAAAATCTAACTTCAAAATTCAATATTTTAATTTTATTTAAAAAATATTTGAATTAAATATTTTCTCACTCTGTACGCATAATTATAGTTAAAAATTGATTAATTTTACCGAGAGAAAAAATTCCAAATTTAATATTTGTTGAGTAAAATGAAGAAATCGAATTTTTAGATGAGAACTTGGCTCCAATACCCTTTTAATATGACTATTTCATAAATAATCTAAAATTATTCGTTATAATTATTTAGCTAAGCTACAGACCAAAGCCTGATTTTTATACATATCTCTCAACTTCAGACGTCGATAGGCATTTAGACAACATGCATCGTTTTTATTACAACTTACATATTCACTTGAGAGATTATTACAATTTTACGTAAGTGGAATTTTAATATTATCGGAAATTATAACTTTTATGAATTTGACAATATTTAATGGTGATTATATAATTAATAATATAATGATATTATTTTATATAATAAATAGTATGCATCTGACAAGATCACCGACTTGGGGATACCTTCAAAATGGTACATTCGATGGTATTTTAGGTGACATGATTAAAGGAAAAGTGGATATTTCACTTTCACCTTTCCAGTTCAAAAAAGAAAGATATGATGTTGCTGAACACACTGTGCAAATTTATATTGCTAGGTGGAAATTTCATATTAAAATTTAATATATAATACTTTTAATGATAGATGTTCATTAAATTAAAAAAAATCACATCTTAATTTATAAATTCAATTTAAAATACTAACGCTTATTGTTTAACACAGGGCAAACATAATTTTTCGTCATCCCAAATCGGATAACATTAGAAATCCTTTTTTAAAGCCTTTTAGCAGACAGATATGGCACATGGTGATCCTTACAGAGATCTTGTATATTTTCATGTTATTTATCATTTCAAAGTTTGAAAACTATTACTATCAAGAATTAAATAAGGAAGCAACTGACCCTTGTTTAGACAGCATACTCACGGTTTTTGCTGCTGTTGGCCAACAAGGTAAGTTGTAATATTTACGTAAAAAAATATTATATTCTCTATTATAAAAATGAATATACCATTTTTTCAGGTTTTGCCAATGGACCTCGTCTTCTTTCGGGTCGAATTGTCTTCTTATCGTTATTCATTTGGGGTTTTTTGCTTAATCAATTTTATTCTGCTTCAATTGTGAGCTCCTTACTTTCAGAACAAACTCAATTTATTAACTCGATAAAATCTTTGACTAAAAGCAACCTCGAATTTGGGATTGAAGACATGGCATATAACCACGACTTTGTTAAGGTTTTTTAAATTACTTTTTAAAACTTTATGAAAAATGAACGTTATAAACAAAACCAACGCACACTTTAAATTAAAGAAAATCAAATTCAATTAAAAATAATTCGAATTCAATTAAATAAACTAACAGACTACAACAGACCCAGATGCCTTAGAACTTTACAATTTAAAAGTCGCTCCGAATAAAAAGAGGAAGAAACCAAATTTTATGTCAGCTGAAGAAGGTCTTCGAAAAGTCCAAAAGGGAGGATTTGCTTTTCACGTCGAAGTTGCAACTGCTTATAAAATTATAGAGGTCAGTATATTTCTTATTAACTATAAATATAATTCAATAATTACAATTTGATTTATCTTCAATTATAGGACACTTTTACGGAAGACGAAATCTGCGAATTGACAGAATTACAATTGTTTTCAGCAAAGCACGTGACTACTTTAATCGCAAAACATTCTCCATTCAAAAAAATGATTATTTATGGGTATGAATCATTTAATACATTTGGCTGTAAATAGTTAATTAAATTATTATGAAATGAAGTTTTTTTTTAATAATAAAATTATTTTATAACTCATCTAGACTCAGAAAAATAGTCGAACAGGGAACAGTGGACAGACTTACCCATATATGGGAACAGAAAAAACCGATCTGTCCTCAAAGTCACAGTTCGAAACCAGTACCAGTATCTTTCGCAGACTTTGAAGGAACATTATTTTATTTGTTTTCACACTTCCCCATTGCTCTTTTTGTATTATTTCTGGAAAATCTTTTTAAAAAATACAAAAAGTATATCGACAGTCCGCCCAGATACTAAAGGTAGGTTTATTTCTAAAAAAAAAAAAAAGAATGAAGATGAGTTTAAATTTCATTGAAAATTTCAAAAAAGAAAAATTAACGTTAATATTACAAAATAAAAAATTCATACCTTTTTTTGTTGCAGATGACGAAGCGTTAATAAAATTCTTAAAAATTGTGCGTTGGATAAGTATTTATTTTTAAAGATATGTTTCTGAATTATTTGTGAGTTGCGTTCTATCGAATCTAAGCTTTAGTTCCTAATGTAGGATATTGTAATGCAGAATAGCAACCTATTGTAACAATATGTTATTAACCCTACAATCTGCATAAAATATTTCAGAGGGATGTGCCCGATGAGTAATTGTAGTTCTGACTGAATTCTTTGCTGAATTATAGTTCGTGTCCACCAATGGTATTTGAATATTAATTCAAATTTATTTTTGACCTAGCCTATAGAAAATCATAGAATTTGTCTATTTCGAAGAATTGT
This sequence comes from Synergus umbraculus, assembly GCA_900474325.1. Taxonomy (NCBI): domain Eukaryota; kingdom Metazoa; phylum Arthropoda; class Insecta; order Hymenoptera; family Cynipidae; genus Synergus; species Synergus umbraculus. The sequence continues at coordinate 1,569 of UCOK01018466.1, read as the reverse complement.
GCAATACACCTATTGTCAAAAATATACTATAATAATACACAGTAAATAAAAATGGATCCCATCAAAATTTTGGTATCAATATTTTCAATATTTTCTCTTGTGATAAGTGACGAAATTAGTTCCCTTTTTAGTAAAGAGTTTTTTCAGTATAAAAATATAAAGGAGGTTGTTATTTTTGCCTGCTGGAGTCACACTGGTATTTATATAAGTGATAAATATATTCCATATTTAATTGAAGAATTTAAATTTAATTTGATTTGATATTAATTTAGAAATATCGAATTTCGCTCGAGTCATAATGAACTCAGACATTAAAGTTTCCTATATCGATATTCTTCAAAATCATAATATGAATGCGATACTAAAAGTAAATTACTACAAGTTGGGCATTTTTCTTGAGCTTGACTGCGAAGAAAGTCAGATGATTTTTAGTCAGGTATAGAAGTATAATAAATACATTAAATTTGAAAATCAACTTACGTTATTAATAAAAGAAGAAGTGAATAATCCTTTTTAAATCCAGTTTGCTTCTGATAATAAATTGCCATTTAATGAATCATATTTTTGGCTGGCAATTTCCAAATCTGAACAAATTCCAATGGACATTCTGCGAGATCTTCCACTAACAGTTGCAACTGAAATGACAGTTGCCCTACGAAAAAATAATTCATATGTAATGTACGATGTTTATAATCACAGTTATCGTCATGGGGGAAAAATAAACGTCACCTACATGGGCTCTTGGAACCAAAGCACTGGTTTAAAAATATCTTTGAATCAATATAAATATAAGCGACGTGCAGATTTTCATGGACTATCGCTTAATTTTTCTGTAGCCGTAAGCAATATAGAAAAATTGTATAGTTTTAATGATATCTTGGAATAGAAAAAGGGACTAACAAAAATACCAGAAAAATAAATACCAAATAAATTTTCTTAAATTTCCGAAATTTACCATTCGAGCATTTATAATTCGATATTTTGGTTAATCCCTAGAAAAATAGGTAATAAACTTATTATTTTATTAAGCTTTATTTTATATACTACTATAGTATTTTTCACCGCCAGTACCTGATTTAAACACCTATATGACAACATCAGTCAATCCACATCGTGACTCTTTAACCCGTTTTCATTACGCCTTAGTACAACAATTAAAGGATATGTATAATTTCACGTAATTATATTGTTATGTTTTTATATACATTCTGCACAAAATTTGCTTTCGGGCATCTTTTTTCCAAATTTCTTTTCCCAAGCTTTTTTTTATCACACGCTCGAATCCTCAAAAATATAGATTAATATATAATATTACTTTTTCAGCATACACATGACGAAAGCAAAAACCTGGGGATACATCGTAAACGGAAGTTTTAATGGAATATTAGGAGACATGATGGCCGGTATTGTGGATATTAGCGCGGCACCCTTTCTTTACAGTTTAGAAAGAATAGGCGTTTGCGAATGGACAGTTCAAACATTTTTCTGCAGGTGAAACAGAATGTTTTATGTTCAAATACGTATTCATTAAATAAATGAAACTTAAACAAAAGAAAAAAAATATAAAAA
>UCOK01018464.1:0-11856 GCA_900474325.1 Synergus umbraculus | reverse complement strand
AGATTTTAATGTATTTTAGAGAATTTTATAGTTCCTTATTATAATTTTACAAGATTTCATCGAATTTTAATAGATTTTAAAGAATTTATGACATTTTGTAGGATTTTAGATATTGTAGTGGAATTTTAAGAAATTTATTGAAGATGTTTCTTAGAATTTCAAAAGATTTCAGCAAATTTTAAGGGATTTCAATATTTTTTAATATTTCAAGAGATTTTTAAAAGATTTTGAGTAATTTAAAAGACTTGAAATTATTTTTAAGAATTTTAAAACAGTTAGTAAAAATTTAAGAATTTCCCTGAAATATTAACAAATTTGAAGATTTGGTCGAATTTTAAGATATTTCTGGAATTTCAAGAGATTTTAAATAATTTTAAAGGATTTTAAAAGGTTTCTAGGATATTTAAAAGATTTATTTGAGTTTTAAAAGGACATCGTGAAAATTTAAATATTTTTAAAGAAGTTTAGGAAATTTAAAGAATTTTAAGGAGTTTTTAAATTTTTTAAGGAATTCGAAAGGATTTTAGGAGATTTTAAAGATTTGGTCGAATTTTGAAAAGTTTTCATAAATTTGTAACAATTTTTACATATTTTAAGGGATTTAAAAATTGTTCGTGGAATTATAAAAGGTTTTAAGAAACTTGTAAGAATTTTAAGAGATAAGTTATAATGTGTAAAACTGCAGATATTTTAGTCTAATTACACGTAAAGCAAACTGACATTAAATTCAGTTTTGCGGTTCCATTTTATGAATGCAAATCTGATTGTATTTTTTCAATTACACGTTTTTTTGGGATTAAATTAGGGAATTTCATTAACTGGCAAGATTAATCTTTATTAATCTTTATTAATCTGTATTAATCTTAATTTGAAAACTTGTTGGGTTTATAGAGGAGTTATTTATTATTTTATTAAGTAGAAGGTGAAAAAGTTTCTTTGACATGGCTAGCAAACTACTTAAATTTTTCAAATCTATTGCAAACCCCAAGGAACGATTGGAGTATCCACCTTACCAGCATCCCTCGAGAATCACCCCTGGATACCTTAAGGCACTACTGAATCAGTATGGTCACGTCGAAAGGGTAACCTTGGAATCAATTTTAACCAGCTGGCACGAAATCGGTTTCTCGGAGGCCAGTCTTTATCAGATATCGACGATTGGACAGTTCCTGAAGGAGCAGGACTGCGATTTTTATCAGTTTCTGGCATTAGCCTGCGGTCTCCTCGGAAATGTTAGTACCTCCCTTTAATCAATGATCAACTTCTTCCTTTTTTTGAATGAATAACACAGGTCAATAGAAATTTCATCCTGAATTGATCAAAGATTTGAATTTGATCAAAAATTCTGATCCTACATTGATAAAAAATTTGAATTTGATAAAAAATTCTGATTTTTTTCCTGAATTTACATCTCTCATCAATCCTCGACTAACTGCTCTAAAATTCCAGGTCCTAATTAATCTTTTCACAGTAAAGTAGCGTGCAAGCTTAAAATTTTAAGTCGTTCTTCAGAATCTTTTTGAGACGATGGTATTCGTGTGCGAACTCTTGACGGATGAGCCTGAGGGTGGATCTGGGATGATACCACTGAAAACGTTTCTCAGCCTCTACGGATATCTCGCAAATCTCAATTGCTCGGGAGAACCGGAAGTCTCAGACGTTTGCTTCTGTGAAAGTGCATCCGAGATCGCAGAGGAAGAAGGGGATGAATTTCAAGAAAAAGAACAAGTAGAAGAAGAGGAAGTCAAAAAGAGAACCAGCAAAGAAACTGTCTCTGATCTTCCACTTTGTTATGCGGATCAAATAGGTGAAGAGACTGAGGTACTTGCAAACCTTAAAGTTAAATTCTTAAAGCTAAATCCTTAAAGTTCAATCTTTAAAGTTCAATCTTTAAAGTTAAATCTTTAAAGTTCAATCTTTAAAGTTACATCCCTAAAGTTAAATCCTTGGAGTTAAATCTTTAAAGGTCTTTCAGAAAGCAGAAAATTATTGATTGAGAATCTGACTGACGTGAGAATTGATACAGGAGTTAAATCGTAATTAAATAGGAAGATAGAGATTCGAAGTTGTTGCTTCTTGAGTCTCGAGGAACAATCAACATTGTGCTCTAATCAATTCTATTTATCTTTAACCCACACAAGATTTATAGTTATTTATATCTGAATTACAAATCTCAATTCGGCCTTGGTTTGCTCTCTTGCCTCTATCCATAACCGAACTGGGGGACAATGGCCAGAATAATAATAATAATGATCGATTTACGAACGTGAGGTGACTAAAACACTTTCTACATGCTTGGAATCTTACAGTTATATTCTCAAGCCGCAGACGTAGATGAGTTGAGTCAAGAGGTCGTCAAGGACGAAGTTATTCAAGTGTCCAGAGAGGAACTTGACCTGGAACAGGTGTCACAACCAGTAAATTAAGTTTTATCAGCTTCTCTCTGATTTTACACATATAAACTAATTAAGTGTACTTCAAGGAATTTAGCAGCTATAAAATCTTTGTAGATTTATGTCTCTATTTCTCCATTGAGAAAGATTCTCTATTTCCATTGATATTTGAATAATTTAAAAATTCATTTTCACTCTAAAGATCCAAACTCAGGTGGAAAGTCAGACGGCAGATGCAAATTCTCCTGCAGTGGAAAGAGTCCTTAAAGATGAAAGGATTCACAGCGAAAAAGAAGAACCAGAAGATGAAAGAAAGCATCCTCAAATTGAAACCATTTTCGATCAGTCCGATCAAAGTCCTGGAATTAAACCCATTAATGATGAGCAAGACCCCTTAATGATGTCGGAAACTCCTCGCGATTCCTTTGAGGTAATTCAGTGAATTTCAATTCCTAGGTATAAAGGAAAGATTATCAAAGATGATTTAACAAATCACTTGAAATAATTATTCATCTTCAAATTGGATCAGATTTCGCTTTTGTAAAATGTGAAGATTCTATAATTCTCTATTTATGTTCCAATTTATAATATGCAATTGGATCCGGAGGTATGCATCATTCATAAAGTTTACGAAGAGGGAATAAATGCTTAGTATCCAAATTGAACTGGGAATTTCATCTTGGATATGGGAGGATAGCAAAGTAGCAAAGACAGATCTCAAAGAAACGTAAATAAGCTGATAAAGATGCTAAGATATTGCATTCCGAATTTGAATTACGAAGAAGCATTTGAAATTGCAATATAGCTTATTGCTAATCTAGAAACTGTTTCATTTTTTGAATAATTCATATAGTGGCTATTACTAAGGTCGTAATTTGGAACCGTCCTTCATCACCTTGTCCCTTTTCCACCCAGGATCTCCGATTCTGCGTTTCCTCTATTCTGCTATCTAGATTATCCCAAGGAATTATTTATTACGATCGATAAAAGGGGTCTGAAGGTCTCATGCTTTATCGTTAAGCTCAGAGAAGCGCAAACGATATTGTCTGCTTCAGACCACTTTCAGATGACCATCGATTCATTCCGATTATCTCTTTCCTTTCTTCTTCACTCGACTTTTCCTTTTTATTCGGAATAAAATACTTCCTCGGTTAAGTAATATCGGCATTAACGTGTCTAATTCGTGTCTTTGAAATGAGTTTGAGAAATATTTTAAACTCAGTGCTTTCCAAGTTCAAGTTTCAAATTTAGACCAGTAATTTTTCAGTGTTTTTCTTTTTTTCAAACACTAGTTTTTATAAGAAAAGTATTGGGTTGATTTCAGACGTCTAGTCTGACGAATATTTTTATTTCATTTTTTTGGATTTATTGGATTATATAAAAAAAACTCCCAAAGTCATTTTATTTTTATTTATTTATTAGTAGAAATTTACTAGGGGGTTTTTAAGAAATTTCAAGGGATTTTAAGTGATTTCGGAGAATTTCAAGATATTTTAATGAACTTCAAGGGATTTTTAAAAGAATTCCAAGAAGTTTAAGGATTTTCAAGAGTTTTTTCAAGATTTCAAGGGATTTTCATATTTATCAAAAAGTCGTTCCAGAGATTTTTAGAAATTTCCATAGATTTCACAAGATTTTAGTGATAAGTGATTGAAAGGAATTTCAATGGATTTTAAAAGAAATCAAGAGAGTTTAAAGATTTTCAGAAGATTTCAAAACAATTTAAGTGATTTTAAAAAATTTTAAGCAATATAATTCTAATGTTGAATTAAATTAAATCCCTTACAATTATTTGAAATTCTTTAGAAACTTTTAAATCTTCTGTAAATGTCTTAAAATAACTTCAAATCTCTTGAAATCTGTTGAAATTCCTTAAAATCAATTCAAATGTCTTGAAATCTTGTGAAATCTCTGCAAAAATTCATTGATAACTCTTTTCAGCTCTTTTAAAAATCCCTTTACTCTCTAAAATTTCACTGTTTCCCATGGGAAAAAGTGAAATTAAGACATTTACAGAAGATTTAAAAGTTTTTAAAGAATTTCAAGTAATTTTAAGGAATTTAATTTAATTTACTCCACATTAGAATAACTTCCTTCAAATTTTTTAAAATCGCCGTTCCAGAAATTTTTAGAAATTTCTATAGATTTCACAAGATTTTAGTGATCAGTGATTGTAAGGAATTTCAATGGATTTTAAAAAAATCAAGAGAGTTTAAAGATTTTAAAAAGATTTCAAAATAATTTAATGTGGAGTAAATTAAATTAAATTCCTTAAAATTACTTGAAATACTTTAAAAACTTTTAAATCTTCTGTAAATGTCTTAAAATAACTTTAAATCTATTGAAATATTTTGAAATATCTTGAAATCTCTTAAAATTCCTTAAAATCAATTCAAATGTCTTGAAATCTTGTGAAACCTCTGCAAAAATTCATTGATAACTCTTTTCAGCTCTTTTAAAAATCCTTTTACTTTTATCCCATGGGAAACAGTAAAATTTTAGTGTGAAACAGTGATTTTTTATACAGTTTCAAATTTAGAGAGTAAATTCTTAAAATTCCTCTAAATCTCTTAAAATCCTTTTATAATTTTTGAAATCTTATAAAATCTCTTGAAATTCCTTAAGATTATTATAAATCTTTTGCAATTCTTCAAAGTCCCTTTAAAATCCCTCTCTAAATTCTCTAAAATTTCTAAATACAAATTTTGGGTTCTGGGAACAGTGTAAACTCTTTTTTTAATTATTATTCCAATAAATTAAAAAAAATCTGAAAAAGTCTGAAACTTCAACCCAATGTGAAAAGTAACATATTGAAAGCCAAACTGTTTTAGCAGTTTTCAAATATTTTATTGTGGAAATAAATTGGATTGCCAACTTAAATTGTATTTTAAATATTGTTTGGATAAAATGTCAATATTGAAGCTGAAGGTAGAATTCAATGTTGGAGTTTTAACAATAAAGTATTGAAAATATAACGTGTCAATTCAATTTCTCTTCTGGATAGAACAATATAAAAATCTTCTCAGGAAACTTTCTTGGTAACTTTTCAAGCATCGACAACTTTCCTGAAAAATTCCTGTTTTACTGTGGAATTTAATTTCTTTTTCATATAAATCTCTCGGAATTTTTAATTACTTTATAATAATTTAATTACTTTAGAATTTGTAATTCTAGAGAAAATTTTACTGGAAAATTGTCTTCCTGGGAAGAATGGAATTTGATATTTTTAAGCCTATGAATTATGAATTATTAATCAAAGATGGTGAGAGAAATTAACATACCATCGCGTGCAGATTGTCGATGAACTAAAAATGGCGGATGAGGAGGAAAAAGGGGTTAAGGAGGCAGAAGAAAAAAAAGAAGAGGATGATTATAGCTATTCGTTTAAAGAAGAAGAAGAAGCGACAGAAACCAGCAGCTATGATGAATACATTGAACATGAACCTTTAGGTCTCGAAAAACTTTTAGAAGGCAAGAGCCAATGTTTTTCATATTTAAATCATTTTTATATTTACTTTTAATTAGAGGCAAGCTTATTAACGAGATCTTTATCGTCTCTCTTTATAACCCGGTTTGTTACGCTATATAATAAGCTTGTTACTCTTTGACCCTCCGAGTTTCAATCCAGGTGTGGAACCATTGATGCGTTCAGTAGCTTTCACTCTTTTAAAAGCAATTAACTTGGATGCAATCACTTCTAATTTGATTTCCAGCTTAATTGCTTAACTTGTATGTTTCTGCACCTGCTTCATTTTTAATTAAGGTGTTAAAAATTCACTGAAAACATCAAATCAATTGAAAAATAAAAGTAAACCCAGAAAACAGTTTCTTTATATTAAAATAATTCAAAATAATTTTATTTGAATCAAAGAAACTTCGTTTGAATGAAACAAAATTATTTTAAAAGACAGAAAGTTTTATTTAATATAAAGAAATTTTAAATTTAAGTTATTAAAATAAGTTTTTTTTCTGAGTATAGTTTCTCATTCAAATTATCAGGAACTGAGATATATCATTTTCATTTGGGTTTTAAGAGATGTTATCGAATTTTGAAGGTCTTTTGTCAAATTTGAAGAGACCAGCAAATCATTTTGAATAATTTAAATTCCTTTGAAGGAACCTGTGAATGTCCTGCGTCGAGACGAGAATCCGAACAGCAAGAGGAAGTCAAATCCCCTGTGAATCCTCTCGAGGAGTTTGTCAGCAGGATGAAGGTCCAATTTCCAAATCCGTGTGAGCTTTTTAAAGTTCCTGGGATTGGGCCAAAGGTCTCTGAAGACAAAGTGACTGCAGTTAGACTTTGGCTGGCTGAGTGTGCTCGACGTCAAAACGGCGTCGTTGGCCCCCGAAACATGAGACACTTTCTGTGTCCAACTCTTGATGATCATCCAACATATGAAGATTACGCAAGGACAAAACTGAAGTGTCCTTAAGTTTAAAAACCAAAAGTACGAAGCCTGGAAGTTTTTTTACCCAGCTTTTGTTGGGCACCTCTCGACTCCTGAGGTGTGATCGATCTTTGTGCTGTAATTTCATTTTTCTTTTTCTTCTTCCGTTGAAGATTGAAGTTCAAAGGCCCTTTCCGTGGTAAAGTGCCCTGCTCACCCTTTGCGCAAGTCGAGGAGGAAAGAGCTTTCTGCGAAGTACTCACGTTTTTACTCCATAAAATGTTATCGCTCAGGAAACAATGGAAGCTTTTCAATTTTTTTTAGACTTTATGTGTTACACTTTCCTGGAAAGAGTGAAGTTTTTTGCGATTTGCATTTTTAATTTGAGGGGAAGAAAGCTGTGTTTTATACGATTAAATTTCTGAGGAGATAATTCGGTTTTCTGTTTTATTTTTAGAGGAAGGGATTATCAAAGTTAATTATGTTGTGCAGCTTTCAAGATTATAAATGTGAATAAAGTTTCGAACGTTCAAATGAACGAAATATTTTTTTTTTAATTATATTTTATCCAGAAATATTGTGCCAACTAAAAATAACAATCAGGATTACAAGTTTATTTAATTCTTTATTATTTTCAATGTAAATTAATCAATATTTTAAAACTTTTTGTAGTTACAAATACAATCAATACAAAAATTCGTTCATTTGAACGTTCAGAACTTTTCAATCATGATTATAACGATTGTTGTAATTTTTATAACTTTTTGGGTGCCCACTATAAATTTTGCCCATGATAATTGTAATTATCGCATTTTTTTCGCTTGTAAATTTGCTTTATTGCAATATTACAATCCTATGGCAGAAAATCCTTCGAAATACGTTAAAATTCGTTAAAATTTCTTAAAACTCCCAAAAACCTCTTGAAATTCCTTAAAAATTCGCAAAAATGATTAAAATCGTAATGTCTTGAAATCAAATTTAAAACTCGTTAAAAGCTCTTCAGAACTTAATGCACATGAAATCTTGACGTATTTTAAGAAATTTTAAAGAATTTTAAAAAGATTTTTAAAATCTTAAGAAATTTAGATTTTTGAAGGAACTTTAATGTTTATCATGGAGTTTTAAAAGATTTCACGAGATTTTTTATTGTTTTTTAAAAATCTTGTGGAATTTTAGGGAATTTAGAAAAGTTTTGTAAAATTTCAAAAGATTTGTATATATTTTAAGAGATTTTTACGTATTTCAAAGGATTTTAAGAAACTTGGAAGAGTTTTCAGAAATTTAAAGGGATTATAAATATTTTCGTGGGATTTTCAAGGATTTTAAAAGTATTGTAAGAATTTTCAGTAATTTTAAAAGATTTTAAGAGGTTTCTATGAATTTAAAGGGATTATAAGAGATATGTATAATATTTAAAAGATTTAGTGGAATTTTAAAGAATTTTAAAAAGCTTGTAAGAATTTTAAAAAATTTTGATTTTTAAAAATAATTTTAAAGGATTTAAAAGCTTTTCATGTAATTTTAAAGAATTTTAAAAGGATCTGTTAGAATATCCTTAATTCTTCGAAATTACAGAACCTTATTTAAAATTCAAAAAAACCCCTTAAAATTCATACAAAACTTTTGAAATCCCTTAAAATTTCACGAAAATTTAGAAAAATGTAGAAACTTTCAGAAATCGATTAAATTCTTTTAAAATTCTTAGAAACCTCTTAAAATCCCTCAAAATTTTAAAACATTTAGAATTCCTTAAAATATCTTAAAATATAAAAAAAACAAATTTTAATTTCATGAATTCCTTTTAAATTCACGAAATATTTTTTAAAATTCTAAAAATCTTTTGAATTTCTTATAAATATATTAAATTATCTTAAAATTCTTCAAAATTTTAAAACATTTGGAATTCCTTAAAATTTAAAGGGATTACAAGAGATTTGTATAATATTTAAAAGATTTAGTTGAATTTTAAAAGAACTTCATGAGATTTTAAAAGATTTTTAAGGAAGTTTATTAGGGGATTCAAAGAATTTTAAGGAATTTTAAAGGATTTGACAAATTTTCTATGATTTTCTTTTGAATCAACAAACCTTCATTGATTTTTTAATGACTTGAAGTCATTTTTTTCTTGGTAGTTGAAGGAATTATTCCTAGATTTTTGTCAATTTCCGGACAATTTTCACACAGTAGACATCCTGTTGTGCTTTTGCATTAATTTTTTGATTAGAGAACTAGAGAAGATATACTGTTTCCTTTATTGACTCGTTTAAAATCCAACTCTTGTCTCAAGATTGTAAAACTGGGTTATCCATTTTGGAGTGGGAGATGCATAAAAAGTTGCGAATATCTTGGACGAGTTTATTTACTAGTTGAGCTGGCGTTGGTTAAAAAAAGTCTTGTTCTTAAAGTTAAAACTTAATTTCTCTTAATTACTTAATTTCTCATGTCGTCACGAAGAGCGATATATTTTTTCTTGATAATTTTCATTTTCTTTCGATTTTCCATTTCTTGGAAAATCAGAGTCGATTTGTCTGATATTAATAATAATATTAATATTCCAGACAATGATCTGAAAAGTAAAAAAATTGGTCCAACTGTCGTTTATCCAGGTGAGAATCTAATAGTATAAAAACTTCTATATCAATTTTGTTAGAAAATTTCCAACTAGCTTTGCAAATAATAGAATTCCAGAGTTTCGTTATGGAAAAGTGAAAATGAAGTCAAGTGTAAAATATGAAAGTAATAGAATCTGATTTTAATTTTAACTTTCAACATTCAGTGATCTAGTACGGAAAACTTTCGACATAAATTTTACGCAATTTTATATTCGTACCTGTTCAAAGACGAGGAAATAAGAATGAGATGAAAATAGATATATAGAAACAAGGGTTTGTAGTCTAGCCATCATCTGCAATGGAAACTTTTCGCAATAACAAAGTTTTGCCAAGTTTTCCTTTTCAAAGACTTTGTTAAACTCAAGCAAACAGAAATAAGAGAAACTCTGTAAAAAGTAGTCACATTTATTATATAAAAGGTATCTTCGTTATAAGTTTTCACGTAAAATGATATAAAAAAAGTGATCTTCAAATTTTATCATTCGTTCTGCTTCAGATGACAGTGCATAATTTTATTTAAAAATTTTTCCATCTATCTATCAAACAAACTTTTCCAATTTTTGCTCTCTGATTTGGATATCCATTCAAAAATGCTTTCAATATATCAAAGAAATTCCGACAGCATCTCTGAAATTGTAAATTTCCCAGAGAAGGAATAGCGAGAAAGATTTTTATATGAAAGGAAATATTTGAAAGACTCGATTGTCAATTGAAAATTCTAGAGAAGTAGAAATCCCAGGAGAAGGTCCGATACGTCTGATGTCTGTCTGCTCGTAAAACGTGATCCACGAACTTGTTACGACTCGTCTTCAATGTTATTCATGTGTATGTTCTTCAGGCACGAAATGGTGCGGAAACGGAAACGTCGCTGAAAACTATGATGACCTTGGAGAATATGCAGAAACAGATGCCTGCTGTCGAGAACACGATCATTGTGAAGATGTAATCGAAGCTATGGAGTCAAAATACAATCTCACCAATTCCGCTCTTTACACAAGGTTTATGCAAATTTCTTTCATTCACTACGGTGTCAAATTCACCAAACACAAGTTCCTCAGAAAATAACTTCTCTCCTGTTTTCTCAAGCTTTGATATTGGAAACCTGTTAGAGTTGTCCAAATTTGAATCAGGGGGAAATGGGTCACTGAATCAAATGAATAATCAGTCGAATTGAATATTTAGTATTTGATGAGACCACTTTTTTTTAGAGAGAAAAATTCTATAGAATCGTTTAATTAACAAGGTCATAACTTGCATTCCGGAACTTTGACGTGAAAACCATCGATCTTAATTAAAAATCCATTTATTTAACGTTTCCTGCTTTCTCATCGCTGCCATTGTATATAATCACGAGTTTTATTAATCATTTTGTGGAACGAAATTTTACTTTGAGAAATATTTTTGACAGGAAGATTTATCTAAATTTTGCTTAAATAGAGTAGCTTTTATTTCTTGAAACGTTTTTCATGTTATGCATTAAATACACCCCATGGAAATGTGGAGGGAATTAGAGCATACAGTACATCTATACAAAAGCTCTCAAAAGTATGGGAAAGCTTTTTGCTTTCAATAGTGCTTTTTTTGCAGAATGAAAAGCATTTTTTCATTCAGTGAGGAATAAAACTGAAATGAATTGAAGTAATTGATCAGAAAATATAACAGGGTGGCCACATGTCAGGGAAGTCAGGGAAATGTCAGGGAAATGCGAGTAGTTGTCAGGGAAAATAGAAATTGATATTTATGCTGTGTTATTTTTGTCGTATTTCATATATAAATTTTATATTTTATTTAACAGATTTTAGAAACTTTTCAAGGATTTCAAAGGGTTATAAAGAATTTCCAGGCATTCTTTTAAATTCTTTGGGTTTCTAATGATTTCAAGAGATTTTCAATAATTGTAAAAGGTTTTAGGAGGTTTCTAGGAATTTAAAGGGATTACAAAAGGTTTGTATAATATTTAAAAGATTTTCTGGAATTTTACAAAATGTTAAGAGATTTTTACGTATTTCAAAGGATTTAAAAGTTTTTCATGGAATTATAAAGGATTTTAAGAAACTTGGAAGAGTTTTCAGAAATTTAAAGGGATTATAAATATTCTCAAAAATTTTAAAAGGCTTTTAAGAATTTTAAGAAATTTTGATTTTTTTTAAAGTGATTTTAAGGGATTTGATTGAAATTTTAAAGAAACTCATCAGAGTTTTATGATTTATGAAAGATTTTGTAAAATTTTATGGAATGTCAAGAGGTTTTCAAGAATTTTAAGAGATCTTTACGTATTTTTAGAGATTTTAAAGTTTTTCGTGAAATTCGTAAAAATTTCAAGAAATTTTGAGATTTTTAAAATGTTTCTAAGAAATTTAAATATTCCTTGTGGAATTAAAAAAAAATTTCAAAAATTATTTTTGATTTTTAAAGGATTTTATGAGGTCTTTGTTTCCAAGAATTTTTATTTACAAATTTTAA
>UCOK01018463.1:0-13458 GCA_900474325.1 Synergus umbraculus | reverse complement strand
AGTGAACATATTTAGCTACAATAGAAACGTCATGCTTTTTTTTGTGTGAGTTCGACACCTGTCTACATAAATCAGTGCACATAGTCAGTTTTTTTATACAACAACATACATTTTTCCTTGAGTAATCATGTCTAGTTTTGTGCCAGAAAAGGAGCATTTGCAGGAAGCTCTACTTTTTTGCTTCAATTTGAAGAAATCGGCTGCCGAATCACATCGAATGCTTGTGGAGGCCTATGGTGACAGTGCTTTATCGGAAACAACTTGCAGAGACTGGTTTCGTCGGTTCAAAGACGGTCATTTTGACTTGAGTAACAAGAAGCGTGAAAATCGGCCCAAAAAAGTTGAGGACCATGAATTACAGGCTCTTTTGGATGAGGACGATACACAAACACAAAAAATGCTTACCAAACAGTTAGGTGTTACTCAACCGGCCATTTCCATGCGTTTACATGCCATGGGAAAGATTCAAAAAATGGGAAAATGGGTACCCCATGAACTGAACGATATGCAGATGGAGCGACGCCAAAACACATGTGGGTCGATCCCGGACAACTTCTTTCTCAAGACCTAATCGCTTTGGACGCAAGACGATGCTGTGCGTTTGGTGGGATCAGCAGGGTGTCGTCTACTATGAGCTATTAAAACCTGGTGAAACTGTCGATGCTCACCGCTACCACCAACAACTAATCAAATTGCGCCGTGCTTTGCGTGAAAAAAAGCCGGATTATGAAGAAAGACATGAGAAGATGATTTTTCTTCACGACAACGCCCCATCGCACACGTCAAAAATGATTCAAAACTACTTGAAAACACTCAACTTGGAGGTGCTACCTCATCCCGCTTATTCACCAGACCTGGCCCCTTCTGATTACCACCTGTTTTCGTCGATGGGTCACGCGCTCGCTGAACAACACTTCGATTCGTACGAAGACGTCGGAAAATGGCTTGACGAGTGATTTGCATCGAAAGATAAAGACTTTTTTTGGCGTGGTATACACAAATTGCCCGAGAGATGGGGACAATGTATAGCAAGCGAGGGAAAATACTTTGAATAAAGTTTATTTTATTTTCTGCAAAAAAAAAAGACTTTCTTTTGCCTAAAAAACAGCGGATTTAAGCTTGTACGCCTGGTATATGAACTTGTTTTTATTTATGAATTATTAAAATGTAAGAATTACCAACTTTCTATTATAATGCTTATAAATGAATGAATTTTTAACATCACATATAAAGGAACACGAATTTAAATGTCATTGACATTATTCATACAATCGAACAGAGATCCATTCTTTTGTATCGCCGCGTATTCATCGCAGGGCGGCTTATATATGACTTAAGAACGTTCTTAAAAGCTCCTAACTCGTCCTTTTCATTAATATTGTCTAATTCCATAATAATCTGACTATTGTCACCCTCAGGCCGGATAATATTATCCTCCATGGTGTTTGAAACGTCCATCAAAATCTCACCATTTCCATCCCCAGGTCTAGAGTTATTCCATACTGAATTATCCTCCAAAGTGTTACTGTCATATAACTGAACTGGATTTTCATTTTCATCACACTCATCTGCAAACTCATGTTCTTCTACATTCTCATCTTCATTGTTAACGTTAATTCCCAACATCTTTCGACTTCCTTTCTCTGGCTCTGTAATTAAAAATTAGTATGTTATAAACTTGAAAATATAGGCAAGTTCACTCAATTATATATATATTGCTTAATCGTCGAAGTGATCCCACAAGGACAGGAAATATGCTTACTTTCATAAAGTCTTTTGACTTGAGCAATTTTTTTAGAAATTAACTGATTCGTTCTATCCGCATTCATCTCTGCTTCATTTGAGTCCATTTTTAATCTAGTTACAAGAAAATACCTATAGATGTCTGTAAAGTAATAGTTAATAATTAATTCAATATTCTCCAAATGTCCGTTAGGTTATCGAGTTGCTTAGATACTACCTTTTATAGCAAGTATCTTCTTAGGATCCAGAGATTTAAACACCTGCTTCTTGTCTTTACTTCTATTGCTTTCTCGACCAGTGAGCGTGCTCTCTGCGAGCAAATCGTACCCAAACACAGACACCAAAATATTTCGAACAAACGTCTTTTTCGTTTTCAAAGTGACATTGTGGGATGCAAGTGTGTAAGCATCTTCAGACATCCAAACACCTCGGCCAATATGAATCTGAAAAAAGCATGTATACGCAATGAAATACATATTTAAAAGTCAAATGAAAATCTTCTTTTCAAATACTTACACTATTAGAATTCATATATCCTACAGGAACGTTCAGACCCGTTTTGCCATTGTCTTTAGAAGATGACAACATTTCAGAAAAAATAGCTAGAAAAATAAGAATATTAAACATATACTACGTTTTTATTTTACTTCCAATATATTAATTTAAATATCTAAATAAAAATTTGTATATACCTTGCATTGCATCGCATTTCTGTAGTGAACTATGTTGCCATTCGTAGTTTAGAGTCATCACTTTTTTTACTTCATCTTTGGCTGCATTGAGCTCTCCTTTAATTTCAAGTGTTTCTGCTCGAGCCATTTCCAATTCTTAAAGGAGGACCTCCTTTTCGGAACTCACGTCTTGGAGCTGTTGTTGGCAAAGCTCCAGAGCATTGCTTAAACTCATTACTTTTTTATTTTGTTCCAATAAATCGGATACACTTCGCTTTAAAAGGTAAAATACAATAAAATAACTCACAAAATTTTCTAGTGTGTGATTCTTTTGTAGCTAAGACAATTACTTACCACATTATTTTTGAATTCGGAGCTGCAGCCTGCTGATACTAATTTATGAGAAGGTTCATCTCGACCCTCAACAGTTTTGGTTGAATATGGTGTAACCGTTTGAGGTTTCTCTGTTGGGTGAAGTTTAATTGGTGCAGAAAGTTTGGCTGATGAAATATTTTTCGCCATTTCAGGATTGTTTTTCGTTGTAGCCTTTGCAATAGGTTTCGCCGTTGTGAGAAATTTCGTCTTTGAGCGATGTTTCACTTCTAAACTATCAATTTCAATTTGAGTTGTAATTTCTGACGAACCCATTATATTTCGGCGTTTCTGGGTCTGATTTTGTGGTCTATCAATTTCAATTAGAGTTGTCACTTGTGACGAATCCATTGCATTTCGGCGTTTCTGGGTCAGATTTTGTGGTCTATCAATTTCAACTTGAGTTGTAATTTCTGACGAACCCATTGTATTTCGGCGTTTCTGCTGATTTTGTAATTCCGCCAATCTTGACTTAAGATGATCTTTAACCTGAAAAATGATTATTATTGGATTATTAAGATTTTTTTAAATTTTGTACATACTATGGAATAATTATTATTTAACATTAAGAAAAGTTAATAGCAATAAGTAAAACTTTTAATGGCATTTTTTACTTTCTCCCCATATAGGAAATGATTTTGAATTGACCTCGGATTAACTCAGATTGATAACTCCCTTTGGGTGAGATCCGAATGAAACTGTTTGGTTCTGATACAAATTCAGAAATAGTTCGGAAAATTTCTGATTTATTCGGAATAAATTTCAATCCAAAACTTTCGCCAGGGCACACAGACAATTTTTCGTTCGATTCGAATCTTAAGTATCTTAAGAACCCCCAATCACGAAGAACAATGGATTATCTGAACCATTTCAGTTCGTTTTGCGGTATCAATTTTCAGCATGAAGTTAGTACATTAAAGAAAAGATGAAAATTTGTATTAAAACAGAGTTTGAATTTTTTGGAAATTTTTTTCTTTGATTAAGGATTTTTGAAGAGGGATAAAATTTTATGTGAAATATTTGTATAATTGTTCATATACTTATTACAGTTGAATATACTAACCTTGTGTTTTGCTCTCATGATCCTTACTGTTTTTCCTTCGACATCAGTGTCGCAATCAGTCGTTTCCGCAGCTGTCAATACGAGGGATTTTGGCGGCTTTCGGTTTCTAGTTGATGCTAAAATATCATCTAATTCTTTCTCAGTACCTGAAATTATTGTTAATCAGCGAATGTGTAATTATATTCGGGTTACAGTTTGAAATATTAAATATGTAACACTTTATAATTAAAAATAATTCCGCAAACTTTAATGTGTTCAATCAGAGTGGCCACAAGATCCCTTAAAATACGTAAATATCTCTAAAAGTTTTTTTGTAAACTTCTTTAAATTACCTACAATTTCAACAACAAACAAATTTTCAAAATCATAAAAATGTGATGAAATCCTTTAAAATTCCATACAGAACATTAAAATCCCTTAAAATTATTTTAAAAAATAAAAATTTATTGAAAATTGTTTTAATTCCCTAAACTGTTTGTAATATCTCTTTAAATTTAATTAATTCCTTTAAAATTCCTCTAAATGCTTTAAAAATTATACATACTTCTTGTAATCCCTTTACATTTCCAGAAAACTCTTAAAACAATAAAATAGTTAGCAATTAGGAAAGAAGCAAAAGGAGAAAAGCACAGGAATTTTTATATATATAGTTGAAACATTTTTTTATTTCATAGAATCGCATAATTCTGAATCTTTCGATATGTATATATTAACCTTATATTGATTCGTTACTATAGTAACGAATCAATATAAGGTTGATATGTTAAATAGTATAATCGTTTTTCCCCCAAAGGGTAAAAAAACGGTTTACCTTCCCTGGCTAAAGACGCGTGTTTCTGTCTCTTTCAGTCTCCAACTTGTGTCTCTCTCTTCCCATTCCCTCTTATCCCCCCTCTCCAAAAGACTCCCTTTCCATGTGCCGGCTAGGCCGGCGCTAGGCGCGAGTTTCAGTACAAAAAGCCGGCAAGGATTTAAATATGGTCAGGCCTATGGCAAGACCGAAAATAACCGTTTTTTTACCCTTTTTGGGAAAAACACTGGAACCTAAAGAAAGTATCAAAAACGGGTTTGCTTGTAAGAAAAGAAAAAGGCGAAGTACTATAAAGAAAGCTTTATTAGTAATTCTGAAAGAAGAAACCCGCGAAGAATAGAAATTAAATTGCTGATAGGTTCAAATGGAAAGATATTCCAGAAAACAAAGATGGTCCCTGGTAGGGATTTATAATTTTCACTTAAATTATAATCGTTGATCACTTACATCAAGGAAAAATATTTAAAAAAAACAGGGGGAATTATAAGGGCTCAAAGGAAGAATCCAGTAGTCCTGATTGAACACTAGAACTAACGATTTCTTTAAAATAATGTTTGAGGACCGTGTCCTGAGATTTTCAATTTCCCAACATTAAGATTTCGTCCATGGGAAGACCAGATTGGAGACGAGAAGAAGTTACTGCTGAACGAATTCTTCCTGCCGAGGTCTCAATACCCGCTGCTTCCAAAGCAGTTCGGATCCAACCAGCTATTACTGTTCGTGAAGCTGCAGCTATCCTACCTCTTGAGGTGATGAAGAGATTAAGTAGGTTAGTCCTTGCCCTTCTGCGCGACTCCGAAATCTTTAAGAAATGTCTCAGCCACCAGACTGGGTCCAATTTCTGTTCCTTATTTTTTGAGAGGGCCCATCCTAATTGCCTATGGGAAGAGCTGTCTGTTTTTGAACCGAAGATGAGCCACAGAACTATAGAATCTCCCAAGTCTTGGAGATTTGGTGGATTAACCAGTAAAAGCGTGAGGTCATGGATTCTTCTTCCTGTGAGTAAAAGCAATAATAGAGCCAAGTATCTCGAAACTTGAAAGATACTCTCTAAACTCACTGGTTCCATCCTCATCCAATTAATTAGTATGTTCACATCCCAGACTTTCGATTTTGCCTGAGGTGGATGGGCAGAACCTATTGCTTTTAACATGTGTCTTACCATTGGATGAGAACTAATTAGATCAGTTTTTACTGGGTTTGCGAAGGTCGCTACCACTGATTTGTAAACCAAAATTGTATTATAGGCTAATCCTTTTTCTCTATGAAGATAACTTAAAAAACGAGCCACTTGCTGAGGAGAGGGGTCATTCAGGGAAACTTGATGTGATGAGGACCAAGTTGTACGTAGGTACGTAGGTAGGTAGGTAGGTAGTAGTAGGTAGTTGTAGTTGTAGGTCTTCCGTGATGATTCTCGCCATGATGATTCTAATAAAGAGACATCCTCCTTGGGCCATCCTTCCGTCTGGGACAACCACCCCGTACCTTCCAAGCCTCCAAATGAAGGTCTTGTACTCTTGGCGGAAGAAGATTGGTTTGAAGATCGATTAGATTCTGATGAAGATCGTGAATCCGCCAAGGGGCACACAATGCCCGTTGTTTGAGGTCCGCCCTCCAGAAGACTTTCTCCCACCTTGAAAGGATCAAGA
Organism: Synergus umbraculus; assembly: GCA_900474325.1. NCBI lineage: Eukaryota > Metazoa > Arthropoda > Insecta > Hymenoptera > Cynipidae > Synergus > Synergus umbraculus. The sequence continues at coordinate 7,149 of UCOK01018463.1, read as the reverse complement.
TGTATACTCCCCGTGCTAGGTTCAGGTGCTGAAGAACTCTCGGAATGAGAGATGGGGGAGGAAAGATCCAAGCCAATTCGAAATCCCACATTCGACTGAAGGCGTTCACGAATGTCGCGGATTGGTCCAGAAAATGGGAAACATAACTTGGAACGACAGCCGAGCAAGAAGTTGCCATCAAGTCTATTTGAGGGACACCCAATTTTTCGAAAATACCGTCCGTTACGTTCCTTGACAAGTGCCAATCCGGTAGAGGAGTTCCTCTTGACAAACGATCCGCTATTACGTTGTAAATTCCCGGGATGAAGTGAGCTTCCATCTGGAGATTTAAGAGAGAAGCCAACACCAATAACTTCGTTGTTAATCGTAGAAGGGGAAGAGACCTCGTGCCTCCTTGTCGACGAATGTAAGCCAAAACCGTCTTGTTGTCTGATTGTAGAACTAAATTGATTCCTCTCAGAGATTGGGAATTGATGCGAATAGCGTAATACACCACCCATAATTCCTTCTGATTGATGTGCCAGTCCTTCTGCTTCAAACTCCAAAGGCCTCTCATCAACGTGTTCTCCAACTGATAACCCCAACCCTCGTAGGAAGCGTCTGTTACAAGGTGAAAGGTCGGCGCTTTCGGAAAGATATGTGAGGTCTTTGCAGAATTCCGAATCCATCATTTCATGTCCGAGATTGTTTGACTAGGGATGAGAAACTTTCGTTTTGGGAAAAACTTGGGAAGTAAGCGTGTTGCTCGTTGCATATGTCTGCAAAAAAGTCTCCCCAGGGGAACTACGAATGAAGCAAATTCCAGGGTTCCCAGTATCGACTTCGCTTGCCGCCAGCTCCATTTCTGATGAATTACCAACTTTCTCAAGGAATGTTGAATCCTCTTTATTCTGCGCTTCGCTAAGAACTTTAGATCCGTCCAAGGATTCCAAAAGATGCCCAGATACTCTAACTGTCGAGTTGGAATTAGAATGGATTTTTGAAGATTTACCTTCCAACCGAGAAAAGAGAGGAATTCCACTGCTTCCCTTACTTGTTCGCTTTTTCCAACACTCGTAAATCCATGAGAATCTTTAGCTCTTTGTCCATCTCGGATGATGATTTTGTTTCTAGTCAGGAGCAAAGATTGTTTGAAAAGGGGACCGTGGGAGGTCTGCTTATGAACGGGATGGAGTAACCACTGATGATTTTCAAGAGTGGAAGCGGAGCACCCAGATTGTTTCACCTCTTCGTGAAATGTCTCAACTAACCCCCGAGAAAAATTTGATTGCGGTGTTTGTCAAAGAGTTCCTGATTTTTTTCGCTTACTTTGGATTGACGATTTGTGGGTATGGTGCGGGATCCTCGACGTAGCTTGATCTCCCCGCGCCACTCCTCTCTGATTTGTGGATACAGTGGATTTCCGAAAATTTCCTCGAAATGACGAAGGACGCAAAGATGACTTCTTATCCCGGGATGGAAATTTCTCTTCTCTAGTATCCTGTGGCCTCCTAGAATTTGAAAGCCCTGGAGTTCGAAAGAAGTTATTGAAGCCGCCATGTTCTTTAAATAAATTTTTTAGTTTCAGCTCGTCAAATAGGAACTTTTCAGAAGGTGGGACACCAGCAAGGAGAGATGTTAAATAAGTACTCTTCGGAAGGAAAGCTTTTCTTCTCATTTCAATGACGTTATCTCGCCTACCACAAACATACTGAAGTAAATAGTCTGAGGTGGTCCGGAAAGGGGATTCCTTGTCTAACAAGGCCTTTTTCAGATCTTCACTAATGGCAGTTGACTCTCCAAGTACCTAATCTTGTTCCATGTATCACTTCCAAAACGTTGTACTGAAACTCGCGCCTAGCGCGGGCCTAGCCGGCACATGGAAAGAGAGTCTTTTGTTGAGGGGGGATAAGAGGGAATGGGAAGAAAGAGACACAAGTGGGAGAGTGAAAGAGACAGAAACACGCGTTTTTAGCAAGGGAAGGGCAGGGTAATCTCATTGGTCAGGCCGTAGGCACAGACCTAAAATAACATCTTTGAGAGAAGTTTTTATAAAAATTGATAAGGGGATGCGCAATAGGAGGAAAACACAACCATTTTCATATATATACAATTACTTACCGGCTATGAAACTTATTGTTCCGTACATAATCTCGCCACTGTTAGCATCAAATTTCTATGCCTGTAAATGAGAATGTTTATTCTCTTGAAAATGATGTACGGCACTAAGTGGAAATTTGTAAATACTTTCAGTTCTAAACTCGTAGATTGCTGCATATCTATTATCACTTAAGGGCATTGCATAAACGAACTTCGAAATTTGTGTGCTTACGCCAGTGGGCGTTTCTTATGTATCGAAGTATCTGATTGGTGTAGAGAATATGGCTGTACGGGAAATGAGAGATTTATGCACAACTCCGGCATTGATCGAAAATTCAAAGGTGTCATAGAAAATTCTATATCGTCCAGCTATGCATCTGTAAGAGAGAATTCCGCGAAAGATTACTCCAAAGTCCGTGTTTTGCATAATAAGTTGGTCGAAACCTCAAGCATACCATCGGAAATCGCATCCATGTTGTCTGTCACAGCAGACCATGTGGCTGTGTGTGAGATCGAATTTCGTGCCGGGAATATTATAATTTATGCACAAGTCCGGCATTGATTGGAAATTCGAAGGTGTCATAGAAAATTCTATAACTTCCAACTATGCATCTGTAAGAGAGAATTCCGCGAAAGATTACGTAAAAATCCGTATTTTGCATTGGAAGTGGTCAAAATGTCAAGAACCATCGGAAAATTATATCATCTATAGTGACATCTATCATGTGAGTACACGAATAATACATATTCTCGGTCGGTAACATACGTCGCTGCTCTTCCTACACTATGAACGACGACTGACGCACTATTGATGATGTCAAAACTTTATCATTTCGACCAACTTATTATGCAAAATACGGATTTTTACGTAACCTTTCGCGGAATTCTCTCTTACAGATGCATAGCTGGAAGATATAGAATTTTCTATGACACCTTCGAATTTTCGATCAATGCCGGAGTTGTGCATAAATTATAATATTCCCAGCATGAAATTCGATCTCACACACAGCCACATGGTCTGCTGTGACAGACAACATGGATGCGATTTCCGATGGTATGCTTGAGGTTTCGACCAACTTATTATGCAAAACACGGACTTTGGAGTAATCTTTCGCGGAATTCTCTCTTACAGATGCATAGCTGGAAGATATAGAATTTTCTATGACACCTTCGAATTTTCGATCAATGCCGGAGTTGTGCATAAATTATAATATTCCCGGCGTGAAAATTCGATCTATCTCTCATTTCCCGTACAGCCATATTCTCTCCACCAATCAGATACTTCGATACATAAGAAACGCCCACTGGCGTAAGCACACAAATTTCGAAGTTCGTTTATGCAATGCCCTTAAATCACACATTTTTAGTAAAATTAAAACGATATTGTACGCGGACGCGGAAAGCGAACCGAAAAACGATCCACTGAGAAAAATGTCTGGTACGGATAACAAAACTTTTGTTTGCTATAGAAACAACAAAAATTTAGTGTCACGTTTTTATGTGCTAATTTATAGTACATGGAATCTCTTGCACAGATGCAGTGTGAGTATTATTGTGAAAAATTATTTAAATGCGCACTCAGGATTATTCGGATGGGCAGATGAATTATCCGGAAATAGAAAAAAAATTCAGGAAAATCCGCGAATTATCCTTGACTATTATTTGACACTTGCAACTTTTTTTTAAATATCTTATAATGTTTTTAGTTACTTTCAAATGCAAGATTAAGGGCGTTGGACCCAAGTGTTAAGCTGAAAATTCCATTCTCCATTTTACTCAACGAAAATTATAGATAAATATTTTTACGCTCTGTAGCGCTAATCTTTTTTTAAATATAAGACTGCATACAGAGTGAAAAAATATTTAATTTCGATACTTTTTGCATAAAACAAAGAATTCAAAATCTAACTTCAAAATTGAATATTTTCGTTTTATTTACAAAATATTTGAATTATATGTTTTCTCGCTATGGACGCATAATTCTAGTTAAAAATTAATTAATCCTACAGAGGGAAAAAATTCTAAATTTAATATTTGTTGAGTAAAATGAAGAAATCGAGTTTTTAGATCGGAACTTGGCACTTACACCCTTAAATTACCACAAAATAGTTATAAAATAATTTGATTGAAAAACCTTAAGAGTTAAAACAGTTAGTAATTAACAAATTTACGTTTGCCAAATTGCAGTCATCACAGGTCGTAACCTATATTCATATTTTACACTTATTTTGAATCTGTTTATCTTTCTACCTATTTTCACAATTTGTCATGTTTTCAATTGATCAAATTAAATCTTATGAATTATATAATAATTTCGCGTCATTTTCGTTTTGAAAAACATTTTGGATAAGCGCAATTAAAATATCTTTATTTGATTCTTGTAACGTTTATGAAGTCTCTAACTATTTATTTAAATTATTTTCAAAATTTTATAAATAAATTTTAGAATCCCACCAAATCCATCAAAATTTCTTAAAATCCTTTAATTTCTAAAATTCCTGTAAAGTTTATTGAAAATCCTTCTGTATTTTTTAAAAATCCCTTCAACTTCTTTAAAATTACTTCAGAACTTTTGAAATATCGCAGAATTTGTTAAAATGTTTTTTAATGGTATAATATACATATATGTTTTCAGTACGACAAACGGATGAGTTCGAAGGCGAAATAGGAGAGGAGCAGCGAGAGCAAGTGTTTATTACACCGGAGGAGTCAGTAGACGAAAACTTATTCGACTATTCGAGTAGGGATGAAGATTCTTCAGATGAGAGAGGGGATGATAACGAAGAGGATAAAGTAAATGTAGAATACAGCGCCAGCACCTCCACAATTCTCGAATTTCATAATAGGTTTTCTTGTATTGAAAATAGCAATAGAATTATGTTTGAAAAATTGGGGCAGACGGTAAGCAATGTCATGGAAATGATAGTAGCATATTGTTTAAGATTCCGAGATTCGAACGAGGCACACAGTAAGCTTATAGACATGTTTAAAATTTGCGCAGGACCTGATTTTAAAGATTTGAATATTTCGGATTACAAAATTGCACAAGTAATAAATCCACCTCCTGATAAAATAGTTTTTCACTTCTACTGCGATAAATGCACGAAAAAAGTCTTACATTTTTCGTTAAAGAAGGACATTAAAGGTCAGTCATTGTTTTGTGAAGTTTGTGAAACAGAGCACTTCATAAAACTTGAAAACAATAATAGTTTCTTGACTATTAATTTGGAATACCAATTGCGAACGCTACTAGAAAAAGAAGAATTTGCACAGTACTTTTTTACTCAATATCAGAAAGATGAAGAAATCAGTGGGACGGGTAGTATTGTAATGCGAGATATTCATGATAGTGTACTGTATAAGGAAACAATTAGGAAACATTCTGTAACAATTACGTATATTATAAGTACAGACGGCGCTCCATTGTTCGATGTATCAAAAAGGAGATTTTGGCCATTGCAGGTACTGTTGAATAATTTACCCTTAAATATTCGCTTCAAATTTGTATTATGAGTTGGTATTATGGTTGTCCGCACAGAACCGAAACCCGATCTCATGAATCTATTTATTAATGAATTCTCTAAGCAAGCGAATGATCTTCATTATGAAGGACTGACATTTAAGTTTCCAAATCAAAATAAGGAAATAACTTTCCATTTTACTCCTATTTTCGTTGTCGCTGATTCAGTTGCGGGACCAATTTTGCAAAATAGACAGCAATTTAACGGGTATTTTGGTTGCAGTTATTGTTATCATGGTGGTCAGTACGTGAAACAAAATGGATTAAAATATCCCTTTTTAGAAAAGACACCTGAATTACGAACTCATGAGTCACATCTACCTCTTGACAATTTGCACAATGCACTGTTCGGAGTAACCGAACAAGTATGGTTTTACTGGAATAAGCATGATTTAAAACCTGCTCAGCGAAGGGTAATTGATAATCTTCTCGTTCTGATACAACCACCGAGAAATTTGCATAGGTCTGTCGAAAAAATATCTAATAAAAGCATTTGGAAGGCAACGCATTGGAAAGCATGATTGCTTTTTTTCTGTCTTCCAATATGTAACGGATTAATTCCAGGCAATAAGTTGGAGCATTTCGCTTTATTCGTAAATTCAATGTTCACTCTGTTAAAACTAGAAATTACGGAAGATGGCTTAATACATGCGAGCACAATTTGTTAATATTTGTGGCGAACTTCGAAATTTTGTATGGCATTGAACACATGACATTTAATGTACACACGTTACTTCATTCAGTGCAATCGGTTCGAAAAAAGCTCTGAACAACAAATTGCTAATAAATCTCTAAGAATACTTAAATACCGAGTTCGCCAGCCTAATACTAACATTTCGATCGAGGCAAAAGAATTTTGTGAACGAATTTTCACGTTTAAAAAATACACAAAATGTGCAGTTACAGCTGGAAACGTAACATTTTTCGGCCCTGATTCCAAAATATCTTCGAATCTGCAATTAACAAACGTTTCGAGCGATGTATTTTCGAAAATCGAGTCTAAAGCAGTCTTCAATACGTCCGAACCAAGTTTAATAACACAGCCCTGCTTAAAATGTCAGATAGGAATCGGATCAGAACCGGATTGAAGTGAGTTCCTATCTGGTCCTAGCTGGACTGTACCCGATTTTTGTCCCCGACTTTTATCCGACTCCTAACCGAGTTCTATCTGGTATCGTGTAATGTTTATATCCGATTTCTATCCGATTTGTATCTGGATCTGCACGATACTATCTGGTTTCTATCCGGCCCCTACCCGAATTCTAACTGGTTTCATATAATGTTTCTATCCGATTCCTATGCAATCTGTATCTTGGTTTACAATATAATTCTATCTGGTTCTAGCCGGACTCTACCCGATTTTTGTCTCCGACTTGTATCTGACTCCTAACCGGGTTCTATCCGGTATCGTGTAGTGTTTATATTCGATTTCTATCCGATTTCTAGACAGTTTAACTAGACATTGAAAAATATAAATAAATCTTATAAAAAATAGTTATTAATTAAGAACATGGTTTTTTCGTTGATATATTATGGATATACTTATAAAT
>UCOK01018462.1:16087-26250 GCA_900474325.1 Synergus umbraculus | reverse complement strand
ACCAATAGGTGCAACACCCGGACGGCATACCGCTCGGCATCGTTACCCCCCTCTCCTTTTCCTTTTCCGCACAACCATTCGACTTTTAGCGACTTTGGGCTATCTGACCCTCCAGGTCCACAAGTATCCACATCACCTTAGAATTTTTACTCATACTTCCTAGTTCGTTAAGCGACGTGTACCTCTGGCGTCTCCGTTTGTTTAAACCTGCTTTCTAATAAACGATTCTTAATCACTACAAAAATGGTGAGTCTACTCGAAGATACTTCCTAACCCCCCCCCCTCTTTCCTATTCCTTTCCTCACTCCCTCTCAGACTTCGTTCTGCTCCCCTCTCATCCCTAACGGTCAAATCCTGAACAAGGATTGATATCAAACTTCTCAAATATTGAAAATTTAAAGCTGATGTAAGGAAAATGAGGATTCCTTTCATCGAGACGAATCGATTGACCTATATGATTAATGCATTTCATTAAAAAATAAGGAAGTTATGTTTATTTATAATTTTGAAAGTTAATTTTTCGCTCTATGTTTTCAAATAATCAAAATTTTGAGTTGACGTAAGGAAAATGAATATTCTTTATGTCGAGACGAATCGAGTGAACTGTATGATGAATGCATTTAATTGAAAAATAAGAAAGTTATGGTTAATTGTATTTTTAAAAAAGTAATTTTTCGACTATAATTTCTGAAATAATTAAAATTTAAAGCTGATGTAAAGAATACTTAATGCTTCCTCTATGAGGAAGCAAATCATATTTGCTTACAGGAAGCAAAGTGCTCATTGAATGAGTACAAAAGTTGATACAACTTGACAGCTAGTTGATTCTTTTTCGAAATTGAAAAACAGTAGCAGCCCTTTAAAAAACATCCCTTACTTTTATTTCTATCTGTCTTTAATTCTTGTGACTATATTACATGTATTTATCAATTACCTTGTGCTGTCATATTGTGCATTTATCTTTGTCGTTATCTTTTTAATTGATAACATTTTTCTCATAATAAATTATAAAATTCTAAAACTTAGAAATTTTTATTCGTTTTGAATTTTAGCGACTTATGCATGAGGAAAGGACAGCTTAGTAGCTTATTACTCAGATTATCTATTAATCATAAAACAAATATAATATTAAACTAGATGCCTTACAAAGATATCAAAGGAAAGAAAAAGGTAAGAAACGAAAAAAAGTAAAAACAATTAAATTAGTTGAAAAAACAGTTAGAGAAACTTTAAATCATACAATTATAAATCACAACGAACCCTCTACTAGCACACCTGTAAATATTCAATTTGTTGATCCACTCCCATTAAAAAGCGAATACATACTATAACCTTTATTTTAGATAATAATTGTGATATCTTGAAATATTTAACTTAAACAATTTTAATTTGAATATGCCATTTGAGCGCCAGCTTGTTTTACTTCAAACAAGCAAAAGTATTTTCTGAAACGAATTGAATTTACTTTACATAACCCTAGGCTAGCGCAGTATCGCGGAGAGGGCGGGGCAAGGGAACATTCACTGAGAAACCGCATTTACAAAGGCTAATAAATGGAATTTATTAAATAAAAGGTTTAGTCATTACGTCATAGAACAAATAAATGAAATATAGCGATTGGAGCAAATTATAAGAAATTGACGAACCCCTGTTCGTCAATGTACAGCGTACTTCAAAATTAGACTCGAAACAACAACTAGAAATGACGAATAATCACAAGGAAGAGAGTAGAGAAGTCGTTACCTGTACTGATAAAGGCGTGGCAAAGCACGCGCCTTCCGCGAACTTGCCCTCTGGTCAAGTTCGGCATTTTTAATTTCCAAAAGTCCAATTATATAATAATTTGGCTTCAACAGGCCGAATCCTCAGTAAATTCAATATAATATATCACTGAGGGTTTCCTCGCCAATCAGGGTAATCTTAAACGAATCAAACTGCACCAATCAAAATTATTAAACTCAACACAACTTAAACGCGTGTTGTACGTAACGACTTCGAGCACAAAGTGAACGAACAATCTCTCTCTTCCTGTCTCGTGGCGTGCGCGGAAACAGGCAGCGCCGCGAGACCGTAATAGCCAAAATACACGCTCGCCGAAGTGTCGAAACGTTTCCGCGTTTACATAAGAGTAAAAGAGATAGAGCATGAAAAATTGGACAATAAGTACTCTCCATCTCTTTTACTCTTATGTAAACACGGAAACGTTTCGACACTTCGGCGAGCGTGTATTTTAGCCATAAGTTAAATTAAATTCCCTAGCGGTAAAGACGTAACGAAACCGACGAAATTGCGCTAGGTGGACCAATTGCAGACGACCGGTTGATTAGCTGCCATCCTTCTGGTCGTTATTGTGCACGGGAATCACATCCGTGCACCTTGACCAGGATCCTCTTCATGCCTATGTGATGCGAATTGGACGTCAGTGTGAAAGTGTGTGTTACTGTGACTCTGAGCCCCCCTTGGCTCAGAGTTAATATGAAACATAAAAGTGTGACAAAGTATAAGTAATAATTCGAGTGAATGAGTTTTCCAGGTTCCGGATTGCTCATGTGCTCCAATCAGCTGACAGGTTGTGCGCAAACAACCAACACTCTGTGCTAGGAGTTTATCGCGAATCAAGTTAAAGTTACGTTAGAATCTGAAAAATGTGCGTGGTACAAAATATTTTTACTATCATTTTTACTATCAAATGGAATATACAGTTGGAACAAAGAAAGAATGGAGTATTGGGTTAATACGATTAATAACAATGAGACAAAAAGAGAAATAATTTATGCGTTAAAATTTAAAGGAAACTATGCTTATTATATGCTAATACAATGCCTGAGAGAAACCCAACAAAATTTTTTAGCAAATGTATTAAGCTTACCATTCACAACACCAATTAATTAAAATCCATAAGTATTTTCTGTTTTTTCTTACAGAAATACAAAAAAAATAGATTTGGCAAAGAAACAAAAAATATTTTATCTTGCCGAAAACAATACTGAAAATATAAGAATCCATGCGTTATGGAAACGTTTATTGGCACATCAAATATATGAGTGGGATGATGCTGACGCAGTCTACTGCTCTAAACGAATGGAAGACCAACAAACCATTAAAGAAATAATAAAAACAATCGCACATAATGGAATTGACGCATACGAAAAATGCATAATTTGCCTTAAAGAGTCTAGCTACCATGAATTAGCTGACCAATTACAGCCACACACAAACAACCATTCAGTCCCTATCTCTTTACACCTCAGCCTTTACCAAGCAGAAAATCTACCTGCTAATACCGAAAAATCGTTTTCCAGATAATGAAAACGCTACCGATCAAGATTTACTACCTATACCTGCTACTATTATACGGAAAAACTGCACGTGCCATCGTAGGATTCGACTGTGGGTCTACCCAACTTAATATAACTACCCTGTCCCTTTTAGGAGTTGGAGAATGAAATATTCCCAAACCTACTATTAAGGTAGAACAAAAATATATTCAACTCTTACAAATAAGTACTTACACCAAAATAAGAGTCATACAATGCAAAATAGAAATTTAACGATTCATTGAATATTGTGGCTGGCATTCACACACCTCATCGGTTCTAAATGGATACAGCTCATATATTCAGGATATTTCAAGAGACCAATGCAACATACTACACAGAACAGGAACACTCCAATTAAGAGACACAGTACAATTATCCAATATCCCAAGGAATGCAACATCATCCTATTCAGTACTTCTTGCAGGAAAACTAAACGTAGATGGATCCTGTGAAGGAAGTTTCTTTTCAGATCCATTAGGATCATGGGATAGAATTATAGTAAAAGCAGTAATTAAAATCGGGTTGTACGAACAAGTAGCCGCAGTAAATATAAAAACAAATAAAATTCACTTCAAATTTGGAACATCATGTCAATTATCCGACTCAACTTGTATAGATTTAACAGAAGGACATACCTTCTGGGACCCATTACCTAGAGACATTTGTGACTCCCAAAAATATGAAATTCTATATGAAGGATTAACTAACAAAACAGTAGATACATCAATAGAAAATTCAGAAACATTTTACTCCCTCACCACTAAGGATATTACTTTTGTTCTTGCACAAAGTGGAAAAGCACCACTCTGTAATTTTTTGCTAATACGCACGGAACACCCCAAATTTCTAATACTTGAAACAGATTTAGGAAACACATTTAAAAAAGGAAATCTAAAATAGAAAATATGGACATATTTACATAGGTTAATTCAAAATTCATTTACACAGAAAAATATATACGAACCGAAGTAAAAAATCTTTATCGTGACGTACTAATGCAAAAATGTCAACTAGAGCAAAAATTCTTCAAAAATACACTTACTTTAGCAACACAAGCACCAGCTGAATTTGCATACCATTTAATGGAAGGACCAGGATACATGTCCATTATAACAGGAGAAGTGTTTCACATTGTAAAATGTTTACCAATCGAAGTAAAATATAGACCAACTGACGAATGTTGTAACCAATTACCTATACATTTTAAGAACGAGTCATACTTTTTAACACCTAGAACTCATATTTTACTAAAAACCGGAACACAAACAAATTGTAATACATTTTTACCAGCGATGAATTCATCAGGAGACTTATGGTATAGATTATCACCACATTTAGTCCAGACCAAAGATCCTCAAATATTACAACCTCAAACAAAAGAAAGATGGAAATACACTAACCCCGCAAATTTAGCAACTAGCGGTATTTATTCTCAAAAAGATTTAGAAAAACTAAGAGATTACATAATGTTTCCGGCTGAAACGCCCGTTGTTTTAAATACCCTAGCTAAAGGAATGATGGGAGAATCAATGGTTAAAAGCAAATATAATGTTATGAATCTTTTTAATGAAGAAACCATAGAAAAAATAGCCAACTCAGCATGGGGAAAGTTTTGGTGGATATTCACAAATTTCGGCACAGCAAGTGCTGGAATTATAGGAATAATAATCATAATTAGAGTAATAAAATTAATAGTCAATATGTTCATACACGGATATGTTTTACATCAAGTTTATGAATGGTCAATCCACCTATTAGGCGCACTTTGGGACTCAGTAACTAATTTACTTTTAAATTTAGGAAAAAACATTCCAACCACTACAGAGGACAAAATTGAATTTGGGATTATAAAATAAAACCAAACTCCAACCCAACAAGACGTCACTAATTCAAATAAACACAACGAAAATCCAAACAACTCAGGTAACAATACTGAAACAAGTCTCTATCCTACCTCACAACTACATGAAGCTAGACAACAAAAACCTATTTATTCTATTCGAATCTAAAAATGACTGAGACAAAATACATCGACTATGTAAAAATCTTAGACAAATATCTTATAGAAAAAGGAAAAGAATGACCATATTATTGTACTGAAGTACAAGAAAATACGGAACGTAGATATGAATTTCTAGTAACAGCAAAACATAGACATAAAAAACCAGTAATCAGCTCAAACAAAGATGAAACTACAGCAAAGAATAACGCCGCAAAAATTCTTTTCTGATTAATACAAGATAAAGATCACATCCAATCCTTCATTGCAGAAATAAAAACATCATTAGAGTTATTATGTAACCTCGACAAATTATGACAACAATCAATATAAGAATGTTGTTATATTGTATGAGTGAGAAAGTATGTAGTATGGGTGTGAATCTATGAATGGCCAATCACCTTATGTCACCAAAGTAGATGGACGGAGTAATTTAAATTATGTAATGAGCGAGCGCAAGTAGAATTAGAAATTCTTTCTCAATCAGCTGGCTAAGGGAATATGCTGCTAAACGCTACGCTCGTGTTTTAATTGATCAAAACCAGCTTGGCGTTTTTTATTTATTATATATGATCTCCAATTTTTATGGAGAAATGATGAAGGAAGCTATGGAAATTTAGAAGCGATTGGGACGGCTTATCTCTGTACTTTTCGTGCAATTAAAGTGGTACTTCTGTTTGTATCTCGACTTTGAATCTCCGTTGACCATTGATGTATTTCTTACTTTCCATCCGACGCTCAACAGAAGGTATCATCTCGAAAGCATTTTTAGATCATCTGTACGAGTGAGTACCGTCGCCTTTCCGTTTCTTTCCGGATTCGCATTTCTAAGACTTATATTCATGTGTAACAATTTGACGGTTGGATTCGGAATTTGAATTGTCGTTGATTAATTTATGATATCGTGTATGAATCTAATTGCTATTTATTTATACTTGATTTTGAATGTATTTTCTATTTATTGTTCTGAATTTTATGGAATGATTTTTTATTGTGAATCGATTAGTTTTTGGGAATCTGTTGTTCTCGAGGATTTTACATATGCACGCGCTCTAACTTTTTGTATTTAAATTGTTTCTCGCTTCTTTTTAGTAATTATTTCGCGGAAGTTACTGAAAATTTTGTTTTCTTGTGAATATTTGAATGCTCATTATTTGAATTTGTTTCATTTATGATATTACACTGCTAATGGTTTTGTCATTGCGTAACTATTGTTTAAATAATAAATTATTATTCGTTTATATTGGTACGCTCATTACATCCTTGGTATTATTGCGTGAAATCTTTCTTGTGAATAAATAATAGAATATTAGACTATCTTCTCAATTCTTTTCTTGACTCAATTTAATTTGTCTTTAAAGATAATTTCAAAATTAGAACTTGCTGCTTTTTGCAAAATTCCTAAAGAAGGAGTTGAATGTGCCTTTAATTATTGTTTGGTTACAATATCAACTATAGCAAAAGGCTTTGCAGCAGCCAAAATAATTAATAAAATAAGAGAACAAAGATCGGAATTATTTAAATCACCAAACCTTGAATTATCCAATTTATTCACTGAATACGGTTTAAAAACCTCTAAACTCCAATTCGATTTTTGTCATACATGCACTACAATTCACGGTTTTGAAATTTATACTAACCCATTACATGTTAAAAAAGAAGAAATTAATAAAATACATACCCCACCAAAACCACCATTACCCCCAAAAACCAGAGCTATCAAAACGAGATCAAACAAAAATAAATAATTTTGTCCCCAAAAAAAGGCAACCGTCTAGAAGAAGATTTAAAATGGATCAATCCATAAATAGTCTATAAATAGCCCAGTCTATATATAGCCCAGTCTGTAAATACATTAAAACATCGTACACTAGGATTCCTTAACTACATCAGTATTTTAAACAATTTCGGAATTAAATACGGTCTTGGAAAATGTAAAATAGATATTTATCCTACCATTTCTCAAATGAAAGATCATTTATTCATCGCTCATTGTACTTTAAAAGATGATTATATTTTCGATTTCGGAAACACTAAAGAAGAAGCAATGAATAAAGTATCTTTATCAATGATACAACATATAATTTCCGTTTCTGATCTTTGTGAAGAAATAGACACAAATATCACAAAATTAAAAACACAAAATAAAGAAACTCAAACTGATACCCGACCAAAATTGGTCGCTTGGGAAAAATGTAATAAATGTAATACAATCGCTCATAACTCAAAAAACTGCAAAAAATCAACTAGAAAAATTAAAAATCGAGAAATAAATTCCTGCAGATCTGTAACTAAAATTCTCCAAAACCTCAAACCACAATAAAACCCCCTCAGCACAACTTTTTTTTTCTCTTTTCTACTTTCTCTATTTCTCAATCAAGAATAAATAATAATATATCTTTGACTTTTTTTTCTAGGATACAGCCATCGAGAAGCAACATGCCTTGGCAAATTTCAATTTTATCCTTTTTCTTCTTCATTGCAAACTGCAAGTATTTCGTAAAATCAGAAGTCCCCCAATATATAATTACGGATTTTAAATAAACTACAGGATTATATCATGAGCCTTTGGAAAAAGTTAAAACAATTTCGGAAAAGATACCTGTTGTCATACTTTAACACTTCGAAATTTATCAATTTAAAAGATCACATCCTTAATATATATAATAGAACCATTTACAACATCGATAATAAAACTGAAATCGAAATTAACAAAGTTAAATTTGACTTTGAAAAATATAAAATAGAATAAGTTCTAGAATCTATACAACTTCAATTAAATAACGCAATCGATATCACAACTGATCAATGGAACAGTACACAAAATCCATTAGACGTTTTCCCATGTGCGAATTTCCCATCGGGCCATAGTCGGGCCAACTTTCTAAAAGTCGGGCTATCTTTGTCAACCAGAGGTTGGCCGACATACCGAAATGATAACTATGGCCCAACTATTTTTGCCGACTATTGGCTACCATGGTCGACCCAAACATGACTATTAGAAGTTGGCCCAACTACCTATAAGATAAATATGGCCCAACAATTTTTGCCGACCATTGGCTACCATGTTCGGGCTAACCGTGGTTACTAGAAGTCGGCCCAACTACTAAATGAAAATATGGCCCTACTGTTTTGACGACTATTGGCCCAAAATCCGCTATCAAGGTTGACCCGACTACGGTCGGGTCTACTACTACTAGGGTTTACTACTACGGCCCTACTACAAAAATAATACGGCCCGTGCTTCATTTTACTGTTTAATTATTTATATTTATTTGTACACGCATATAAATGTGTTTTATTCATAACCTACATGTAATGAATAATTACTTAATATTACTATAATGAACGTCTTTGAAAGTCTTTAAAAGTAAGTAAATTATATGATTATTATATTATATAATAATGTACATTATTTTATTTTCTCGCACTTCTCCCTCCTTCGCGATCTCCCGATCTGGAAAGCCAGGTGCTGACTGCAGTGTTAATCTCGGCTTCGTTTGTGTTGTCTCTTAAATAGTCAAAGATGACATCTGCAAAGTGTAAAAAATGAGGTAAGTGAATATTATATGCATAATATTTAGAAAACTACGTATTTATATTACATTACTTATTGATGACATGATTACAGATTTTTATACAGATTTTTTGATTCTAAAATCAATTCCGCCCTTAAATATGCAAAATAACCCCCTCAAGGATGAATTACTAAAGATGATTAGTAAATCAAAAGTAAAACTTTATAGAAATAATATTTTTAAATATTATATAATAGTAACAATGTAATTTATAGTTTAATTTAGTGTATTAGTGTAATTAATAGTGTAATTTACAAGAAATTTTACCTCGCATGTAACGGAAAGTATGTGTATTTCCAAAATTTTTTTTATTTAACCCCTTTCCGGTTGCGCTGTAATGCGACTGCACGTTCTTTTTCATTATGGCACCTAGAATAGCAGCGACGGAATCCTTTGTATCCACACACTTATGAATCGCAATTGTCATTATCATTTTGTGAAAAGCAAATAGAAAAAGATAATAGTTTTTTCATGCAATTTTATAATACATAAAATATATTTCGAAAAACATTTAGTTACGAGAGCTGTAATCTTCTCCACATTTCCGACAAGTTGTGTGTCAAAATTTATGAATTCTTCCACATCTTTTATTGGCAGAGTGATATTCAATGCGCTGGTTTCTGGAGACATATTTGATGTCACGTTAGCATTCAAAGCTATAGTTTTGTCAAAAATTTCCACGTTTTGTTTGATATGTCGAAGTATTCGGCGTTTAAACGACTTCAAAACTTTTAAAAGTCTCTTTTCAGTTGCCCTTAAGGGCGTTGGATAATGGGGACTTAGAAAATTTGTTGAGTGCCCCCAATAATAAAGACGGCCCTGCCCCCGTATTCAATTTAAAGAGTAGATTTCGGGATAAATAAAAAAGACTCAACAAATATTTCGGGTCTGACGAAATCCTAGAGTGCATCTTATAAAAAATGCATCGCGTTTTTCTTGAGAAAATGAATATTTTGACTACAAATATTCATTTTCTGAAACGGAGAAATGCACACGGAACAGACAAATCGCGGGAAGAGATGACGATTTTCAAAATCACTCCACTTTTCACTATTTTATAGACACAACACCGTCACTAGATGAAAAAAACCTTCTGTACGCGGTCCTTCCACAATATAAACTTTCAAACTCTGAAAGAGACTTTGCGGAACTTTGAGAAATAAAAATTTGTCGCGTCAGAAACTTTTTTGATATCACTTGACATGTCAGAAATATCACAAAGATGGAGGCCAACCATCTTTGAGTGCATCACTTACGCTCAAACAG
>UCOK01018462.1:0-16067 GCA_900474325.1 Synergus umbraculus | reverse complement strand
TCCTTCGCGATCTCCCGATCTGGAAAGCCAGGTGCTGACTGCAGTGTTAATCTCGGCTTCGTTTGTGTTGTCTCTTAAATAGTCAAAGATGACATCTGCAAAGTGTAAAAAATGAGGTAAGTGAATATTATATGCATAATATTTAGAAAACTATGTATTTATATTACATTACTTATTGATGACATGATTACAGATTTTTATACAGATTTTTTGTTTCTAAAATCAATTCCGCCCTAAAATATGCAAAATAACCCCCTCAAGGATGAATTACTAAAAATGATTAGTAAATCAAAAGTAAGACTTTACAGAAATAATATTTTTAAATATTATATAATAGTAACAATGTAATTTATAGTTTAATTTAGTGTATTAGTATAATTAATAGTGTAATTTACAAGAAATTTTACCTCGCATGTAACGGAAAGTATGTGTATTTCCAAAATTTTTTTTATTTAATCCCTTTCCGGTTGCGTTGTAATGCGACTGCACGTTCTTTTTCATTATGGCACCTAGAATAGCAGCGACGGAATCCTTTGTATCCACACACTTATGAATCACAATTGTCATTATCATTTTCTGAAAAGCAAATAGAAAAAGATAATAGTTTTTTCATGTAATTTTGTAATACATAAAATATATTTCGAAAAACATTTACTTACGAGAGCTGTAATCTTCTCCACATTTCCGACAAGTTGTGTGTCAAAATTTATGAATTCTTCCACATCTTTTATTGGCAGAGTGATATTCAATGCGCTGGTTTCTGGAGACATATTTGATGTCACGTTAGCATTCAAAGCTATAGTTTTGTCAAAAATTTCCACTTATTGTTTGAGATGTCGAAGTATTCGGCGTTTAAACGACTTCAGAACTTTTAAAAGTCTACTTTCAGTTGCCTTTAAGCAAACATGGACCTCATCAGTTTCCATTTTTTCCAGCAAAAACGTCAATTTCGTCGCTTCTTTCTCTCTCTTCACTACAAGCATCCGTCATCGCGTGTCTGTTTCTTCTCATCGCTTTCCATATTCAATTCCTCAACTGACGATTTCTCGTTGCATTCGATTTCTGCAGTTAGAGCTTCAAGGACTGAAGTGAAATTAAAAATTAAACGTAAGAATTGTTTATAAAGGTTAGTAATCTGTAGAAATATATATAATATAAATAATATTGACCTTCGATTATTTCTTCTTCTGATTATTTATTTATTTTTCTCTTCTTGGCTTCAGGCTTCAAATATTCATGGTTCTCATCACATGAAGTTTTTCCTTTGTGTACAGTTTAAATTATTTGAAAATTATGTTAATTTATTGATATAAATCTTTGTACAGGGTGACCAGAAGAATAAATTTTTAATAATATTTCTATTGAAATTTTACAAAAATTTCGCATAATATCGCTTTAAATATTTTTAAAAACAATTAAATCTTTTCATATCCTCAAAAATCTTACGAAATCTTTTAAAATATAAAAATGTCTTTAAATGCTTAAAAATTCCACGAAAAAACTTGAAAATGATTTCAAATCTCTTCAAACCACTAATATTCGATGACAGAAATAAAATACTTATTATAAATATCAATTTATATTTTCCCTGACATCTACTCGCATTTCCCTGACATTATTTCCTGACTTCCTTAATATGTGGCCACCCTAATCTCAAAAAATGTGGATCTATATTTATTATTAAATAAAATACAAGAACTCACTAAACTTCATGTAGCATGTATGCATTACTTAAGTTATTAAATAAGAATAAAAAATTTAATGATTGGATAGAAATTATCTGAATTTATACCTACAAAAACTTTTGAACAGAATAATAATTGAAACCTTGATTTAAGATAACTTACGTTTAGAATGTTCGAGACATTTTAGATATCGTTAGTTTATATAAAAATCCTTTTAACAATGTCTATAAGTTTTTTCTTGCTTTCAGAAAAGAACAGGAAAGAATGCTGTTCGCGACGTTTGTAACGTTGTGGATTTTTACCACGTTGCTGATCCTCTCCCCAGACTAAATTAAATAAACGGAACTAAAACAGAACAGCCAATAGGAACTCAATTAGATATAAGTGTATGAATGCTAATATGGATGTATAAGAGTCAAATAGAATTGAGAATAGAATTAACTAGTTTTAAGTATGATTATATTATTGCCGTAATTTTATTTCGTATTTGCCGCTTATCTTGTTTCCGAAGAGTACAGACCTGACATTTCGCAACTATATAAATATTTAGAGAAAAGTTATTTGCCGTCTGAGACGTGTCACTCTCCTATACTTTATAATTTTGATCACTCTCTCATACAATAGATGTTATTAAGTTTTAAAAGTGCAAAGCTTGCACATCTCACATCTTAGTATGAATAGACACATGAGCTGTCAAAATACGTGGACGCAGCCATAATGGCTAGCGCTAGCTCCATTCCACCCATAAAGAGGGCAGCAGCTCTCGGAGTGACGCGAGATACGTAACTGCGACTGCGCGCTCAGACGGACCACGCCTAGAACATTCAGTTCTGTGCTGGCTATTCACGTGTGAACTTTCTTTCATAATTCACGGGAAGAATTATAGAATTTATCAAGTGCTTAACTATATTAAAACTTTGCCTATTAACCGAGTTTGTGCCTCTCTTACGTAGAGTAGATTGTACAGTGTCTTGGTCTTCGGAAAGTAAGGTAGGCGCCAGTAAATAACGTTTCTCCCATGTGAATTATTGTGTTGCGTAAAACTCAGCCAACGCCCATATGACGGCATTATATAGTTTGGCAAATGAGTATTAAGACTATTGATTTCGTGTTTTCGAGTAAATTGTGAGCATTTAATTCAAATATTACGTTTTACCGATGTGAATTTAAGAAATTTGTTGAATGAGACGTATATCTTGTAATTTAATAATTTTGATTCTCGAATAGACGCTTGTATCATGGCTTCTCGCCATTTTGTAAATTTTTGCGTCTGATGCGTGAATTCATTCGAGATAGTTCTTTGGTTCTGAAAACAAGTTTAAAATCGTTTATGATCTATAACGTTTCAAACTAAAAATCATTTAATCTTTCTTTTGTTTTTCATCTCATCCGTAAAATATTGTACATTATTGCATTTCATATTTCTTATAATAAATCTTGATTTTCATTTCTTTAAACTTATCATGTTGAGTCTGATTTGTCTCTACGCCCCCACGATATCCCTCTCCTAGTCGAGCTAGTTTGAGCGAATTTTATTTATTTATTTACAATTTAGTTAGTCAAGTTTTGAGCGGTACTAATTGTACCTGGCGCCCTTGGCATTAAATTAATTTTTTTTTTAACTTAGTTGGGTGACAGAATTTCGACGACACTCAGAGGCCGAAAGTCACTGTTGGCTGAGACTGTCGTTATACGTTACGATGATTAAAAGTTTTGTATATCGATGCTTGGTGAAGCTTGCTAGGAAGAACATTCGACATGAAAACATGAACAGAGTACTAGAGTATATAGACTACAAAGATGAGGTGGACAGCATGAAAGAACAGAGGGCACGCATGCTGTGTGGAATTGAATAATAACCAATCAGCGAAGAGATGGTTAGCGCGAAATTATAAGTGTAAATTCTGGAGACAATAAAAACGCGAATGACAAGAAGTGACCGATAGTCGATAGACCAGTCAAACAAAGAGATTTAACGGTGCTTTGTTTTTCTCAGTTTGTTCTCGAACAAATATGTAATTATCTTCCGTTTTTTTAGTGATTTGTTTCGCAGGTGCTTTTATTGCAAAAATGTGCAGTGATGTGGACAGGTATGTGTATGCATAATATGTATATAAATAAAATATTTTTCAATGTATATGAATTTCAAAAATAAAGAGTAACTAGACATTGCATCGATCATAACCTTATATTGTATTCGCAGTTCTTAAAAGTTATCAAACAATTCAGCAATGTAAAAAAAAAAGTTGGAGGAAATAATTTTTTAACCTTAAATATTATAGTATATTATGCAATTTTTACAGTTCTCCAAATGGTCGGGCCAGGTGCGGGCCAAAATAAGGTCGATAGTCGGCTTCACACTTTTTAAGACGTACAAACTACTTTGATTTCGACTTTTGGGCCGACTATGGCCCAGATTTGAGCCGACAGTCGGCTTTACTCTTGTAAGAAAGAATTTATACAGTTCTTCCGATGGTCGGGCTAGGTTCGGGCCAAAGTGGGGTCGATTGTCGGCTTCACACTTTTTAAGACGTATTGAGTATTTTGTTTTTGACTGTTGGGTCGACTTTGGCCCAGATTTGGGCCAACAGTCGGCGTTACTCTTTTAAGAAAGAATTTTCACAGTTCCTCCGATGGTCGGGCCAGATTCGGGCCAAAGTGGGGGCGATAGTCGGCTCCACACTTTTTAAGACGTATTAACTATTTTGTTTTTGACTGTTGGGTCGACTTTGGCCCATATTTGGGCCGACAGTTGGCGTTACTCTTTTAAGAAAGAATTTTCACAGTTCCTCCAATGGTCGGGCCAGGTTCGGGCCAAAGTGGGGTCGATAGTCGGCTCCACACTTTTTAAAACGTATTAACTACGTTGTTTTTGACTGTTGGGTCGACTTTGGCCCAGATTTGGGCCGAAAGTCGGCGTTACTCTTGTAAGAAAGAATTTATACAGTTCTTCCGATGGTCGGGCCAGGTGCGGGTCAAAGTTGGGTCAATGGTCGGCTTCACGGTTTTTAGAACGTACAAAGTACTCTGCTTTGGACTTTTGGGCCGACTTTGGCCCAGAGTTGGGCCGACAATCGGTTTTACTCGTTTAAGAAAGATTTTCCACAGTTCTCCCGATGGTCGGACAATTTTTGGCCCAAAGTATGACCAATAGTCGGTTCCACTTCGGTTGCCAACGTTGGCAAGTTAGGTTAGGCCAACTTAAGTTTCTTAGAAATATAAACGCTTGCCCAACTTTGCTGCCGATCTACGGCGGGCCAGAGTGTGGCCGACTTTGGGCCGATGTTCCTACTATGGGGGCCGACGTTAATTCGCACATGGGTTACCGTTCTACATTTAATAGACTCAAAATGTCAGAATTTTTGACTTATAGATGGATAGAAAAAAGAGCATACATTTTTCCAAATCCGCTTTCAGGAATTCGAGACGAAGTACTTGATGCTACCAAACAAATTCTTGAATACTCTGAATGGGAAGAAATTATGCATAATCCAACAATAGAAAAATATCAACTATATGTTAAACTAGCTGTGAATTCAATCTCGGGTGTTCCATTTAACTATATGTATATTTTTTGTGTTCATTTTTGAGCACTTTGTTTCCTCATTATGATAATATTGCAAATAAATTTGCTTCCCCATAGGGGAAGCATTAACGATTTTTTCTTTTATTAAAATTTACTTTTTTTAAAAAAATATATATAATTTTCTTTTAACCTTATTTGTATGAAGTTTAAATTAAATATTTATCGCCTTTCCTAATAATAAAAATATTTTGCTTTGTAAATAACATATAAATCGCTTTTAAAAATAAATTTAATATTTACAACTTGTGAAAGTCGCTTCACTGGGAGTGGTCCTTTATATTTGTGTATCCCCGAAGACTTAAGTGGGAGAGTTTTCCGACTGAGAGAAGAGACGTTACGGGAGAGAGTTCCCGTAGAAGGTTTAGGAACGTTACAGGAGGGAGTTTCCGTGGCATGTAGGAGAACGTTACGGGAGAGAGTTCCCGTGGAAGATTTACGGACGATACGGGGGAGAGTTCCCGTGGAAGGTTTAAGGACGTTACGGGAGAGAGTTCCCGTGGAAGGTTTAGGGACGTTACGGGAGGGAGTTTCCGTGGAATGTAGGAGAACGTTACGGGAAAGAGTTCCCGTTGGGATAGGAGGTAGTTACGGGAGGGAGTTCCCGTTAGGATATCAGAGAGGGATACGGGAATGAGTTCCCGTAGAAGGTTTTGGAACGTTACGGGAGAGTTCCCGTTGGAATAGGAGGTAGTTACGGGAGGAAGTTCCCGTTAGGATATCAGAGAGGGATACGGGAAGGAGTTCCCGTAGAAGGTTTTGCAGGATATAAGTAGGAATAAGAAACAGGAGAGTATTCTCGAAAAAGGGTTGCCGGAGAGTGAAGATACATAGACTTCTTCAGTTTAGCTTCTTTACTTATTCCGTACAGTTCGCGGCGAGGTGGGCAATTTCGCGGAGAGTTTGCTAGTCGAAGATGCAGCAGACTTGCGACTGACTTGCGACTCGCGAGCCCCGATTTGTGACTGACTCAAAACTCGGAAAACGTGTCCTTTTATAGGAATTCTACCCCCATGAAGGTTTCATGGAAGTAGTGAAAAAATTTTTGGCTATCTGATCCTGCAAACATACGGATGTCTCTGGTTCCCATGTATTCGGGTGAGAAGACCCTTTTTTTGTTGCTCTGCTGCTTGCAGGGTATTTTCCTTCATATCTTCTAAGAGATTCCAGAAGATTTTTTGTGATAGGAAAGTTTTGGGCTATCTACTCCTGCAAGCGTGTCGAGGTCTTGATTCTAGCTCTGGCACCCATATGTTTGGGAGAGAAGACCCCTTTTTTTTTATTGATCTGTTGCTTGAAGGTCAGGACTCGTCTTCCAGAATCTTGGTTTTGAGGAAATTCCAATGAAGTGTCTTTCATTTTTTGGTTTATTTCGTGAATGGCGCGTATAACAAACTTCTTTTCTAAAAAATTTTTCTTTTTATTTTATAATTTAATTTACAATAATTTTATAAAAACAAATTATTTTTTTTAATTTCCTTCTTCTCTTTCCTTCCTTTTCCTTCTCATCTTTCTCTTTAATTTTTTCTTTCTCCTTTTCTTCTGCTTCAATTGTAATTTTTATTAAAATTTCATCAGATATTTCTCAAAATATTTTTTACAAAATATATATTATTTTTTTAAAAATATAATATTTATTTGATAATAAAATTATTAATTATATTAAATATTAATATTTTCTATTATTATACCTGCTAAATAATTAATTTCTTCATAATAAATATAAGCTAAAAAATTTTTTCTTGTGCTTTTTTTATTTTATCATAATATTCTTGTAATTTTTCTAATTCTAACCATTCCATACTTAAATTTTAATTAAATATAATATTTTAATAAATATTCGTATCTCGAGCGAGCACTCTGACGTCACCACTTAGGACCGGTATATGTAGACTTTAAGATTCGCTAATTTCTATACCACGCAGGAGTAGTTGTACAACAGGAATACTGGGCCACTTACCATGCGTGCAATTACCGGCGTTCGTCGGTAACGTTACCTTCGGTCGGTAAAGTAGATTCTAGAAAACTTACCAGATGTGTGATTACCGACGGTTGTTGATAACATTACCTTCGGTCGGTAAAGCAGATTTATGTCAGGTCACTGACGTACCAAGCTAGTGACTTGGTAGTTCACCTAGTATGCCTTAGGATTTCCCGCGTATGCGCACACAATCTGTGGAGTGGGGTCAGCAGTGTGTGTAGTGGGGACTGTGGATATAAAAGGCGGTGCGGGTGGACAAACAGACAGCGGTGTAGCAGCAGCAGCAGCAGCAGAAGCAGAATAAGAATTTATAAGATGGCATATAAGCAAAATTTGCAAGAAATATTAAATAAGTTCGTGGATGACATGGACGTCACTGATGAAGAGAATGAGGTATGGTTCACTTATACATATTTGTATATATACATTTGAATTTTCATTAACTAAAAATTTTTTTATTTTAAGCTTGCTCGTATAATGTTGTTGGCCTCTCCCACAACATCGGGATTCTCATCCCTTTTGTCAGCTTCAATGGAGAGGGCTCTGAGAACTCCGTCACCATCTACAGAGCAGCAGCCACGAACACCGTCAGCACCTCCACCTTCACGAACGAGTACTCCAGTGCTAGAGTACTCTATACCATCTTCAACTTCTTGGCCTGATAGTAACTGGCCTTCACCAATAAGCTCACCAGTGAGACCAACTACACCGCCACCACTACTTTCACCAATGGTGAATAATTATTGTTTTGTTTTGAATGATCTTGCC
Organism: Synergus umbraculus; assembly: GCA_900474325.1. Taxonomy (NCBI): domain Eukaryota; kingdom Metazoa; phylum Arthropoda; class Insecta; order Hymenoptera; family Cynipidae; genus Synergus; species Synergus umbraculus. The sequence continues at coordinate 8,050 of UCOK01018462.1, read as the reverse complement.
AATAAAGGCTCGATCAGTTATTTAAATTTATGTTTTCAGGTTGATCTTAATTATTTATAAAGTAGGGATAAATAATTTAACACACTATTTTGAGGGAAAAAGCCTGCGAGAGGCATAAAAAACCCTTTTTATTGCATGAAATGAATTTGATTTTAAAAGAAGCACATGAGAAAATGATTGGCATCACACACACACGCGAGAATCGGAGCTAGCACGACACATGAACAGTGAAGATGAAAATTCTACGTTTCGGCGAAACGAGAATTTGTGAAGTTTTAGTTCCGGCGGAACGTGAGTGATTCGGCGAATCTTGATACTCGATTGTAAATCGGCGGAACGAGAATGTGTCACGACGCGCGAGAGCTCTACACGGTACGGACGTCAAAGGTAGACTATATTCTTCAATGAGCGGAGTCGCACAGCGCCGATTTCTTGCGCATGCGTACGTCACAATTCTTTCACTCGTTTGGCGGCAAACTCAAAGTAGAGTTGCGCTCAGCATTTACACATTTAAGCCTAGTTCACAATTATATTCATGTGACAACGGAACAATTATGAAGAAGAAGAAGGGTCATATCACCGACAACAACGCCGAGACGAACGATGGCAACAGCGCCGAGACCGACGTAACCATAACCATCGTCATTGTAGTCGATTTAAGATTATAATAATTTTTAAAAATTAACTGTAAGTATTTATTTATTGAAATCTGTTTCCAATTTATATAAGTTCGCACAGCAGAGAAAACCTGAGAACAGAGATATCCTGAGAGCAGAGAGAGAGAGAGAGAGAGGGGGGGAGAGGGCTCTGAGAACTCCGTCACCGTCAAACTCCATCACCAGACTTGGATCCGTCAGTACTCAGAGGAATTATGAAAACTCTGGGGAGTTTTATATGACTTACAAAATTTGAATTTCCCACGTTTGCGCGCGCAGCCTACGAAGTAGGGCCAGCAGTACACTTACCAACAGTCTGTTAGTGATCTACCTTATCGATAATAAGTGGATTCATTTCAGGTTTCTCCATTTCTATAATTTACCGATTTGAATTTGAATTTCCCGCGTGTGCGCGCAGAGGGGCCAGCAGTACACTTACCAACAGCAGACAACAGGGTTGTGCAGTGACGCGTCACTCAAAGTTTTCGGCGTAAAATACCTAGTAAATTACTGTAAAAAAAACCATATAATTTACCTAAGGTATTTTACTTACCCAACCGTGCTTATTGGCATGCCTATTCTATGTATAATATCTCTATGGTCAGTTGCGTCGCAGTTGTGATTTTTAGAGGCAATGTGAACATTTACACGTAAAAAAAAAACAAAAGAAGCAAGTTCATTTTTTTTCAATACTGAGTCTGAGATGGGTGATTCTACTAAAACTTTTGGAGAAGGGTGTGAAAATTGTACACCACAAAATATCCAGGTTAGTATTTTAAAGTTAGGTTTCATAATCCGTTCTTGTCTCTAAATTCTCACTAAGTGATTCCAATTATATCATAGAATTTTTTATTTCACTAGATTTCAAGACATTTTTAGTGTATTCTGTGTTGTGTTTCTTCTTCTTCTGTATTTTTTATGAATATAATAGAGGTTAGAAACAAAATATCTTTTATTCCAATTTCAATATTATTGTACATTAATTCAAACTCATATTTTATTTTAATTTTAGGCTTCACCGACTGATTTATCCATGCCAAAAAACGCTCGTTCTGCTTCGATCACTGAAGATCCTACTACTGATACGATTTCCCCACTCTTCCCTACCCCCCCAACTCAAATTTTGCACATGCGTAAAGAATGAACGGGGCGCTTACTAATATAGTGACTTGGAGCTAACTTAAAAAATAAATAAATTTTAACTTTGTTTTAATTTATATTCAAACTAATTTACTATTAATACTTAAAAATATATAATTTAATAGGAGAGGTACTTTAGATATAAAATTCTCATATTTATTCAGTAAATATGACATTTATTCATAAAATCTTAAACTACTTTTTTACAAAGTACTGTCTAAATTATTATAAAATTCTTTTAAAGTATAGTTAGTATCTACTTCATCTACGTTATTTGGAGTATAGTTGGGTGTAGGCTTATACATAGGATTTAGAATCCAAGTTTTGAGGACCATCACATTCTGTACTGCACAATTGTTCATATCAAAAGTGTGATGACTACATGAATTTGCAGATCCCTTGTTCATTTTTTTTAACGAAGGGAATTCAAAGTCATTCATATCTTGGATATTAATGACAAACTTTTCAAGCCATTTCTTCTTTTGTAGACCTTTAACATAGATTGTGCGAGCACCGGCTAATACATCTTTAAGTATAGTTCTGACTTCTTCGTAGGGTAATATCTCCAGCATTCCAGTCAATTCCGTGGTAATTTCGCATAAGCCATAGGTTTTCACTCTTGTATCTTGCTGGTAGTGAAATCCAACTGCACGGTGATTCAAAGAGGAAGACTAGTGGTTGAGCATCTTCCTGGAGAGGTAGTATGGCCAACCCCTTGAAGACAAAGTCGTTATAGGGTCGCTTGAAGCCTTGGATGTCTACGATGAACTCCATATCGCCTGAAAATGATTTTTTTGGCTCGATTCGGCCTTTTTATATCATTCCGTATTACCCCCACCACTCAATATTACCCTCACCATCTCATATTAGTATCTTTACAGCCACACTGATTGGTTTGTATTGAACTATTCGATCATGAATAATTAGGCAAAAGGCTGCTGTAGAGGCAGGGAAATTATTACCAGATTCAAATTCTAGTCTTACATCGACTGAAGTCTGTTTTAAAAACTCATTTTGTTTTGAGCAATCAATTACAATGAGTGGAGCACGGTCTTTGAATGTATTCTTCTTTAATAGAGGTTTAGACTGTTTCCCATAATAGGACTTTTGGAAATTTGCATACATTTCATATAATAATGCAATTTGTTTCTGATCAAAGTTTAAATTTAAATTACCATACGGGTAATATTGAGAATTTAAAAAAAGTTTAACGTTTGTAAGGTTACAGTGCTCAAAGAAATTGTCATATCTCTTGCGCTGATCTTTTCGACCTGTTTGGAATCCGAGTATAACATATCGTGGCTTTTATAATTGAGTTGAAGTTTTCACTTGCCACACATGTTTTTGAGTAGCAGGAATTAATGGATATTCATAAATATCCCATGATCGAAAACTCATTGAAATAAGGGGGTCTTTTTCAATAAATTTCAACAATTGTATCTTGTGTCGATCTGATGGTAGTAAATAGAGAACCATCCACTTCACTTTATGAAGCAGAATTTTGAATTCTCCAGTTTCTCCTTGTGCTGGTTGAATAATAGCATTAATATCTGTACGTGATCTTGTTAAGATAAGTTCATGTTTAGCATTCATAATAACCTTTCGATAATCCTCTGCGAACCCTCAAATCATGCCAACCTGCATTTTCAACAGAATTTTCTTGATTATGAGTTAGAGAAATGCATCCTTTCATTGTACTAGTATGTCCAACACTTTTACATCGGTCAATCTCAATACTATTCAATTCATAGCGAATTTCTTCAAATAGAAAGCAGCTGCATTACTAATCAAATGCGTAGCTGTCACAACTGTAATTCCATCATCTTTAACTAGCTTCCATATATGTGCATTGAGCTTTTACTTGGAAGAATGCATAAATCTTGATGTTGAACAACAATTCGAATTTCATTACTGTTATTAAATGATGATGAAGCGTAAGGCTGATGAGCATGAATCTCATAGTGAGCTAGAGATTCATCATAGTTCACTGGAGCTTGAATGTTCAGTACTTCCTCCATATTTATAACAGCGGCAAGTAAAAAAAATATAAATTAATGGTCGATATTTCCTCTTTTTCTTTTTCTTCTTTTGCTTTCTTGTACAAGTCTCAGACCTATTTTTCTCAGGAAGAGCGCGTTCTGCGATGTTAGTCTCTTGCGAACTGTTTGAAGACTGAATGGTTTCTGACATGGTGGTTTACTTATATAACTTCCACCAACTTTACGATTATAAACAATACCCATCACGTGGCTTTACGTGTAATCGGATTGTTATAGTTTCACCTCGAAAATTCGCCAAGTTTCCGTCTTGATCAACAATGCGAAGTTGAATATGAAGTATTGTCTTTACGGCGATCGGAAGGTAAATAACATTTGATGGTACTTCAACAATCTTATATCCTGGTGGAACTATTGAGAAGAATTCATGTATCGTGTGTTACGAACCAAAGTTTAATTTTCAATTAGTAAATCCGGGTAGAAATATTTTGGAAATTAATTTAGGCAAATCGGAGAAGTAAACAGAAAAGAAAGATCAAAAGAATTGATCTTTTAATTATTTTGCGGGATCCTGATCTCCTATCCTCATCCGAGGATAAAACATGTCATCTTATGGGAGAAATAATTAAAGGAAACAAGTTTATTTTATGTAACAGAATTTTATATTCTAAAAATCCCCAAGTCTTACCCACAAACAATCGATTATTTATCCTAGGTATAATTGGACAATTTATAGAATAATATTATAACAAAACAATATTAAAAACTAGAACGATACAGTTCGGTTAGCTAATCCTGTAGTTGCTTAAAACTACCATTAAAGATGAAGCGGATGATAATTAGTTGATCCGTTTTATCTCTATTGGGCTGTAGACACTTGTTTTTAATTTGTCGTTATTGATTCCAATAACTCGAGTCCTTAATTAGCACTATTATGACCTAATCACTCCCACGCTTTTCGTTTTTCACTGAGACTACACGGAAAGTACCGCAGTTGGCTTTTATCCAGAAGGCGTGAAGGCCACTAAATCCCAACACCCTTCTCTAGGCATTTCTATGTAAGCTCGGTTTATTTGTTTAAAAATTTTAATTCTTGCTCGTTTTGAGATTCGGGCCTGAATTAGAATTTAATGCCGTTACAAACACTTTTCAAAAAGTTTGATGATAAGGAAATTTGTAAAGGAATTCCCTTATTATTGAATTGAGAGCCGATTTGAAAGGTTTTAGATCATGTCTCTACAATTGGTAATTCACTTACTCTCCAAGTGTGATGAACACACACTTATTTAAAATAAACGAACGGAAACTGGCCCAGAGGATGAAACATCGATCGGCAAGAAAGAAAGTTTATGAGCTTATTTTCCGGAATTTTACATTCGCGTAAATCGACTTCTATTTTCTGCACTACGCTTGAAAAATTACGGTCAATTTCTAAATTTTGAGGGTTTAACGTCCCACGTTGAATTGATCCGAAGAAAGTTGAGGATAAAAATTATTTACCCTTCGTTTAATCGGTAAAATTCACGGCCACCCGACAAGAAGGCGTGGATACAATATCGACGATTGAACTCAAGACGGGCGCCGATTTCCGAGGTACAAAACTTGAAGAACTTCTTTATCGGTCAAAGAAGAATATCAGACTGCCAAGAGCAACTAAAATGCTTAGTTTTTATGATGCCCGTCATAAATGTGCTATCAGTGGATTTGGTGGGAAATTTTGATGTGTCAGGATTTTATGTCTTGAGAAAGAATGGAGGTAAAAGAACTTTTGCCTGAATGCTCTTTCGAAACTTTGCAGAAGTGCAAATTCTTTGATAGAGGACAAATATCTCCAAATTGGTAATCATTGCATTAGTCTTTGCAAAACTTGCAATTACTTGCGTACTTTTGTTTATTGCTTAATTGAGCAGGAATTTGTAAAATTTACAATATAATGCAATGAGAGAGATACTTTATCGTTCCATTGGTAGTTGATGTTTCGAAAGAATTTCAAATTCTATTTTTCAACTCAGTTTTAAGTGAGTATTTATTAAATAGAAATAATAATATTTTTACAGCTGAATATTGGTCAGCTGATTGTAGAAATAGGTTAGAGACCCGAGGTAAGAAATGCGGAAGGACGAATATGAGAACGGGAGAGGTGTGAGGTGGAGTATCTGATAAAACATCTCCGCACGGCCATCATGCATTCATATTAACTGCTCGTATAAGGGCGTCCGTCTCTAGCATTTGTAATCAAGTATCTATGACCCTTAGTAACATTTTTGATGTATCTCTTATCGTTCCTTTATAATCTTATCTGTTACTTTAAATTATTATTTTATAAAGAATTATTCCTATATGGCCTAATTATTTCTGCGTTTGTTAAATTCAAGTCATACTTCGGGGCTTGCCTAATCGTTTCTTCACCGAGGTGTCACATTTACAACTCGGGTTACTTGTGCCATTGGCCTCAGAAAAATATTCTCATACATTGAAATCTTTACTTATGAAATATGTTGAATGAATTCTTGTAAGTGGAATTTTAAAGAAAATATCAGTTTAAAAAAAAAAAGAATATTTTTCAGGGGGTTGGTACGTAACATCGTGTGAACTTTACGATTGTTAATATAAGCTCCAGTTGTAATATTGCACTCAACTCTGAGAGCATTCACTTTGAGGATAGCTACTGGTGAATCTGATGTATGATTTTTATTAGCTTCAAGAACACGTGGTGTAAATCCTAAGAGTTGACCAATACAATCTTTTGGCTCAAAATTGACTTCAAGGTTACTCTTAATCTCGCTACGTAACGTATTGTTGTTGGGCCTAATAATTATTATAATATCTTTAGTTTTAGTTAGTTTAGTTAAGAGTAACATCTCGCGACGCATGATTGTCGTATTCTCGCGATGGATAAAAAAGTCAAATATCAAACAGCATCCTGGCGACGTGCAGGAAGTAAGCCAAAAAAACGAAGTTTACGTGGAGATCGGACTAGGCGTAAGTAATATTTTTTTTACGAATTTTCTGTAAAAAAAAACTTTAAACGCGTTTTTCTCGAAACAACGTTTTTACTCGCCTTGTTGATAAAATTTTCGAAACTACTGGACCGATCCTTATGAAATTTGTACCAAATATTCTTTACACCTATCGCTATGTCCCCTATAAAAAGTTTTCAAAAATTTTGATTTTTGCTATTTTTTTTTTTGAAAATCGGCGAAAAAATAGCGTTTTTTTTTAAGTTTTTTCGTTTTTTCTTCACCATTTTTTTATTTTTTGAAATAATTGAATAAATTTCATAGAAGACATAGCCATTGTCCTACCGAATCTAAAGCACTTTGATTTTTTTGTTTTAGACAACCCTGCTCCGAGATTTTATCAACAAGGCGGACCTACCTTCTTTTCGAGGTGTTGCGCTTGGCTGACGTTTGTGGTCGTAAAAGTGTACAAAATAAAAAAAAAATTTTTTATATAGTTCAAGAGTGTATTTACTAAGCCTAAAAACTTTTATATGATAACCTTTATCCAGTATCCCAAGAAAAATTCACGAAACTCGCGTTTTTTTCGGCGCGAGTTACTAGACTAACCCCTTAAGTTAACGTTAAAGTATAGTTAAATTAACATTAAATTAATGTTAAAGTAATGTTAAATTATAGCTAAGTTAATGTTAAAGTATAGTCAAGTTAACATTAAAGTAATGTTAAAGTATAATTAAGTTAATATTAAAGTAATGTTAAAACTTAAATAAGATGGAAGGTTATATTAAATAAAGAAAACAATACTTCAAATCAATCTAAATTTATTTTATAATATTTATAAGTTCCCGACTTAAACCTACTGTTTACAATATATATATATATATATCTGTATATATATTGTAAGGTGCCTTGTCTCTAGGCACCGAACTACGTCTCGACAATGGGCGTGTTACGTAACACTACAACCTCATCAGAGATCGTTTAGAATCTAAATTATCGGAATCATTAAATTTAATCATTAGAAAAACATAGCATGTGTAGAAATCAAACAAAATCAATAAATGTCCTTAATAAATGTCCGGTAATAAACATCTAATCGTGAGAAATAATTGAACCATTATGAGCACCTCGAATCACAAAGAGAAATAGAGAAAATGGCCAAGCTCGGCAAAGTAGCTCCGAAACTGAGAATCATAAATTTACATTACTTTGCTGAACTTGCCAATACAAAAAGATAACAATACCTCTGCCATTTTCGCGAAGCTCCAAGTTTAAACGATAACAGCAAGTCCTTGGT
>UCOK01018461.1:0-35719 GCA_900474325.1 Synergus umbraculus | reverse complement strand
AAATTACCTAGCATGCATGAGCATGAGCCTCAGTTCTGTCAAGTGTCACTTCATCTAAAAAAGTTGAATAACAACAATTAATATAATTATTATTTATTAGTTAACAGTGGAACTAATAAAGATATGTTTTAAACAAATTTAATGAACGAGAAGAAACTTTAACATTCTAAACAAATTAAAACTGTGTAGATCATTAATTTATTTTTCATTTTTTATTTACTATTATTCTAATTATCTTATATTATAAATACATTACTTACCTTCAGAACTGTTGTTGCGTTCGAAAATTTCCTTTTGCAGCTTTTGTTGCAAGCGAAACTTTTTGCTTCGCAATCGTCCTTGCTCTTGCTGGTGCCTTTTTTTTCCATAATAGACCATTTATTTCTATATTGTCACGACCGTCAAGACACAACTCACGACTGACACTTGTGGACTTTACGAAAGAGAGGTTATGTTGAGCGCCACTAACGGCCGAATCTCATATTAATTACGAAAGTAAGGTTAGTGGGGATTTTCTAGTCGGGGCCCCATTAGATACAGATAGATTTATCAAAGTAAGAAATTTCCCACTAGGGCCAGACAGGGCCCTGATTAGTTTTTTCTAGACTGGAAATTCTAGTCCGGGCCACGCTAGACCCCTACTTTAAATGGGGACAAATAGGGAAATTTCTACACGGGAAGTACCGGATCCAGTTTCAGCAAATAACAACGTGTTCCAAGTTTAGTCTACTCGTAATCTATATATAAATAGGCTTAGAAATAGATACACACTAGTTCTGCGATGAAATTATTCATATGTAAGGGGCTTTTCTTAAAGTAAACCATAAGTCATTCTAATTGAGTGTTGATTAAATTTGATAATTATTGTTTATATAGTGTCTTAGAAAAATATATAATTACATTACTAAGAGACATGGTTTCTTATATTGTAATTATAAAATTTTTAATCACAGAAAAAAATTAATTGTAATCGTTTATGTACTTGGCAATTTTCATAATATTCTTAGTCCTGGGAAAATATAAGTATGAGTTTGTGAGTAGAGAAATAAGATGCTGGAAGCAACGTTTCCCTTATTTTTAGTTGGTACATCGCCAGGCAAACCCAATTAACTGTGCGGTAAAAATGAAGGTATATCGATCAAGTGGCTGCTAGGATTTCAAAAAAATTCAATTAGCACTCACAATTGCCGCGTCCTTTGCCCTTAACTATCGGATGCTGCAACACCAATTTTCTCCCTCAGATTAACTACTTTTCCCCACCAATAATTCTTTTCCTTCATTTTACAGTTAACGCAACTTCCATCGCTCTATCTTCCAGTCGTCTTTTATGTCTGTTTGGTTCGAAGCTATGCGTCTCGAGCTTAACATTCATCTCGAAAAAAAGTACGTCTACAAAGAAAGAGGACAAAAAAATTAGAAAAGGAGAAAGAAAGCCTGTCAGTGGACGTAATTTGAGAGAAAAAGTTGCGTGCGAAGGGAGTGAAATCGTATGAGCCCTTCAGAAATGCACTCCAAGACACATTTATAGTGAAATATAAAGGGCGGAGAGGGCTAAAGCAGGCTAAAGTAAAGTAGAGAAATATTTAGGGTGCGAAGGTAGATGTAAAAATGGGAGGAAGCTTTTTCGCTGTGACTGCAGATTATTTTTAGGATCTGGATGTAATGGCCTGATAATTCTAGTTTATTGCGAATTTATCATATGGACTGAATATATTCAGGTCTTTCGTCTACGGAAAATAAATATCGAGGATTTAATCTTTTTCTGGCTAGAAAGTATTCACAAAAATAATAATACATACATTTAAAACTTCACGGAGAAACCCAACAGCTATAATAACACAACTGCGTGTCGTACTGAGAATTTTTGGTAATGAAAATACTAAATTTCATAAAAAATGCATGATATTTTATTAAATAATTGCAATACAGTTTAGGAAAAATTGATTATAGGCTTTTCTGTGTATATTTTTGCTGGGATGAAAAATTAATATTCACTTGATTCGACTGACTTCACATGGATTTATGAGTACATATTCTCTCGTGGAAAAAGCGCTTTATAGAGACAGGAAATCATTTTCCGGTGTGCAAGCTTTTGATAAGTTATTCCATAAGTTGTATTTATATGATCCTAAACTTAACCGCGCTCAGTGCGGAAGTGGAAGATCTGCATAGAGTGTTGTTTTCCCAGAGGAGAGTAACATATATTTTTCAGATAAGCCCTTGCAACTATACAACAACTCATGTAGATACATATATGAAAAAAATATCTGTAGGATCTAAAGTTCGGGACTTTTGTTGAGATATCTTCATTTGTCAAAATTATTGTCGGTTTATTTGGTGAAATTACTTTTTTGAGCGAAATTGCCAGTATTAATAAATGCTGAAACAATTTAGACGTCAGATTTTGCATTAGGTCTGAGGCTTTTTCGAAGCAAAGAATAATATTCAATGTGAGTTTCCTAAGTGGATTATGGTATATTCACAGATATCTGTGAATAGCGCCAATTAATCGCATATCTCGAACGACGTTTATTGCGCTTCTATCCCAACATCCGAGTGTAACGTAATAGTTGCAGAGATATTAATCGAATCAAGATAAGACACACAAAGCCATACTAAACTTATCCCAATCCTTGTAAATTAAAACGTGCGTAATCCCTCTTAATCCCCAAAAGTTTCGATTCCCAAATTCGTTATTACATAAATCCTAAACCAACTAAACTTTTATCAATATATTTTCATTTTGTGTGGGATCATTAAATTAGGTTTATAATTACATAGTTAATTTCTCTTCAGCTGCCGAATTTGAAAGAGAGATTAAAAGTACGGAATTTTTTTTATAATGAAAGGTTTTCGGTTTCGATAGAGCAATTCGGGAGTGAAATTGTTAATTACAGAATTTTCTTTTTAAATTGAAAATTGGATTTTTAATCAACATCAAATGTTTGAAAAAACGTGCTCCATGCGCGAAAAAAAAACAACTTCCCATCAATTCCGCAACTCAATAGCTTGAAGTCGAGAAAATAAGCGAACAAAAAATCTTCTGCCTCTATTTTCTCTGAACCTAATAAGATTTTCCAATGAAACTTTTCAGGCCAATGATTAATAATTCCTTTTTTTGTTTAATTGAAAATTCGATTTTTGAACACGTTTGTCTCTTCGGAAAAATAGTTAATGTCACTTATGATCTTTCTTTTTATATTTAACAAGAACGAACGCGCGCTCCGCGCGCGTTTTTACGTTCTTATTCAATATTATATAATTTATTATATCTTATTTTTTTAATCTCTTAAAATCTATGTTAAACTCATCAAATCGTTTAAATATTAGAAAAATCTCTCGAAATCCCTTAAAATTATTAGAAATCTCATAAAACTTCATCAAATTCTTACAAACCTTTTAAATTCCCTTAAAATTTCACGAAATATCCTAAAATCCCATACAATTCTACAAAATTGTTTTAATATCCTAAAAATCTCTTCAATTTCGTAAAAATCACTTAAAAGTCATTAAAAATGCACATAAAAACCTTCAAAATGATTAATCTCTGGAAATCTATGTTAAAATTAGTGAAAAATCTCTAAAAATAGAAATTTTTAGAGATTATCTCCCATGAAATTCTTAGAAATTCAAGAGAAATTTTCAAACTCATAAATCTTCTGAAATCCATATTAAAATTCATGAAAATCTCTAAAAATTCCTAATAACCTTTTGAAATTCCATGAAAAAAATTTTAAAATCTCTTCAAATTCCCAAAAAATTCTTGAAATTTATTGTAACATTTAAAATCTCTTTGCATCTTTTATATCCCTTATAAATATTACATAGAAATCATATCAAATTCCATGAAATCCTTTTAAATTCTCACAAAATCATTTAAATATCAGAAAAATCTCTCAAAATCATTAGAAATCTCGTAAAATTCCTTAAAATTTCTGGCTAATATTTCAAATTCCTTAAAACCTCATAAAACTCTTATAAAGATTTTAAAATCCCTTAAAATTTCACAAAATATTCTAAAATCCCATAAAATTCTACAAAATCGTTTTAATATCCTAAAAATCTCTTGAATTTCGTAAAAATCCCTTAAATCAACTTGAAATCCTTAAAAATATTACAAAATCTTTTATAAATTATACAAATATTTTTTTAAAACTCTTAAAATTTTACGAAAAACTTCGAAATCTTTGTAAATTCTACATAATCTTTTAAAATTATAAAAGTACCTTGAAGTACGATTGAAATCTAAGCAGAGTCATGAAAAATTCTAAAACTTCCCAGAAACTTCTTGAAATTCTTTAAAATTCTATGATAGCATTTAGAATCCCATTATCTCTCATGAAATCTTTAAAAATTCCATAAAATTCCCTTAAAATTCCTAGATTTTCAATGTAGTTCGAGTTTAGACCCGTGACAAAATGATTATTAACGAAACCAAATTCAAAATTTCAAATTCAATTTACGCGGAAGTTACGATTCGGCAAGTATCGATTGTCGAAAATCACTATCGATACTTACACGACGAATCAGGAGTGAGGAATAGGCGTTACGATATTTCGACTTCGACTCAATGATCTTTTTAGAATAGAATACTAAATATACGGTTTTAGAAGTTAATTGATGTACTTAAAGTTCAAATATTAAAGATAGTGTCAGTTCTTTTCATTTGATCATATTTCCCCTTAAATGGAAAATTAATCACTTTAGCCATAGATGAAAGCCTTCAGATAGTCTGTTCGTAATTAATTTCATAATTAATGAGAAAAATGGCTAGTTTTATTATACATATGGTACATAATTTGAAAACCGGATTAATAGACTGTATATTAAATTCGAAGATTAGCTTGAGTAGTTATAGGCGAAAGTATGTATGAAAGTATTAATAAATTATTACAAAGTATCTAATACTCTTAGGAGTGTCATTTATAATTCAAAAAACATTTTATACTCAATTACTAAAATCTTATGTAACTTTTATTAAATTTTCATACTTTCTGTATAGACTTGATCACTTTGCATCTATAAAATAACTCAAGCAGTTAGAAAAGCAAGTATTGAACACAAATTGAACTCCCGACGCGACGATAAATTTAAGAAAAGTGATTTAATAGTTTTGTTCGTGGACATAAAAAATATTCTTTAACCCGTGAGCTGCGTGTGAAAGTAATAAAAGGAGAGAAACTTTGGCTTCTTGTCCGGCCGATGTCGAGACTCCAAATCACGAGTGGTGAGCTCGTTGCATATAAATCGTTCTGAATCTGTATGGGAAGGGATGCTGGTCCTAATGGAACGTCGGAGATCGTGTTTGCCCAAGTATTTTACGATCCTGGCCAGTAGTAACAATCTCTTCTTGAATGGCACAGAATAAATGAAGAACTGAAAGGTAAAAGGAGTCTAGGAAAAAAATGAGATTTTACAAAAGAACGAAAAAAAGCATTCTCAAATTCTTCAAATATTTTTATGATCCTATTGTTTAAAATTTTGAAATCTGCTCTCTAAATCTGAATTAGTGAAAAGTGAGTCACTAATTTACCTTAGTGAAAAATTCTACTAATTGTTAGCTACTTTTAACTAAAAATTTAGTGAAAAATTGAAAACTGCGAATTGAAATAGTGAAATACAACTAATAATTAGTAAAAATTTTCACCAAAGTAAATTAGTGGCTCACTTTTCACTAATTCAGATTTAGAGAGTGGTTTAGACTAAAAATTCGTATGATCATCTCTCAGTATTTAATTTCCCATTACAATACCTTCTTTATAACTTCTTGTTCATAATATATAAAAAAAATCGTGTAATCTTGTTAAAATGTGCAATTTAACGTTTATAGCCAACTGAAGATTTCCAAGACTGTATATGATAACATTTATTGGTTGTATAAGAAGAAGATGCGAGATTAAAGGTGCTACATAAATGTACTTGGAGCTTAGTGTGTGGACACAAGATGGTAGGATGTGTTTTAGTTTATTAAGCTTGAGCGTTAACTTGAGCGGCAATAGGACCATTTCAGCGTCGCAAAATTCGTTTCGCTTTAATAGCATTAGACGTGGGAAGAGTATTAGACCTCCTGTCACTATTAAACATCCCTTTTCTCCTCTAAATCTCACGTCTTCCTGTGGATCTTAACGCCTTGGGTGTAATACTTGATTGTTACTGCAATGTGTTTCAAAATACCTCAAAGGGGAACTTAATTGGCCAAAGTTAAGATTTACTCATCATATCATTCTAATGAATTATAGAGTGCTCTACGGGAGCACATTATTTCGCTTCTTGCAAGTCACTTGTTTTGTTAAAATTGCTTGAAAATGGGGGAGTTTTGGAAAAACTGCCTGCAAAAATGAGATTGGAAAAAGATGTTGAAAAAAGGGAATAGGTACTTATAGAAATGGGGATTTTGGGCAGATTAAAAAATTGATCTACCAGAAATTTTTGAAACTTATCTCTCTAAATCTGAATTAGTGAAAAGTAGGTCACTAATTTTCTTTAGTGAAAATTTTCACTAATTATTAGTTGTATTTTACTATTTCAATTAGTAAGTTTTCAACTTTTCACTAAAGTTTTAGTCAAAAATGACTAACAATTAGTAGAATTTTTCACTAAAGTAAATTAGTGACCTACTTTTCACTAATTCAGATTTAGAGAGTATATGAACGAAATATTTCTTCCCGATTCTATTTTATTCAAAAATATTGTTCCAACTAAAAATAAACATTACATACAAGTTTTTTTCATACAGAATTACTTTCAATGCAAGTGAAACGATATTTTTAAAAATTTCTAGTTTGAAATGGGCAATCAATACAACAATTTGTACACTTGAATATTCAGAACTTCAGCTGCATGAAAATTGTAAATAAAATAACAAAAATTTGATTGAAAAATTATTAAATCACACTTTATCATGATGCAAATTTGTGTTTGCACAAGAAGCTTTGCGTATAAATATCGAAATGCTGAAACTCGTGAAGTCGAGGTCGTTTTTTTAGCATAAATTTTTCTGTTAATCATTTATTTCGTAATAAATCTGTTTGCTCGTTTGCAATAGTGACTGCGGAAACAAGTGACAGGTGTGTTTACACACATATATATACATATATATATATATATCTACATATGTATATATAGAACCATTTATTATATATAATTCCTATCTGGCTTTGAGGTATATACATATATAACCTATTTTCGTAGAAAGTTTGCTTGGTGCACTGCAGCAATCCAGCATAGGATTCTGTTTGGTACAAATGGTTTTACAAACTTTCGTCCGCTGGTTCGCCTCGTTTGGTTTTGGTAGGTCGGTTTACCTAGGAGGTACTGCAGTAATGGTTATGCGTGCAATGTGCATTCCTGTACACATGCACGTTGCATATGATTGCATATATGACCATGCTCCTTTTTTTCGATTCTCAGCTTTTTGGCACTGCTCCAAAATTACCAACACAGAGACATGAGAATATCGCCCTGATACCAGAGTTTGAAAATGGATCTTTTTGGAAGGGAAATAAAAAGAGGTGGAGTCACACATTGCCCGTTTTTCTCTGTTCAGATATGATCCAAAGAGAGAGATGGAAAGGAATCACTGGGACTTGACCTTTTTTACTGCAAATTTTGACTCATTCTATTTTTTTTTCATTGTCCACTAAAATGGAATTCAAACAAAAATATTGTATACCTCAATGAACGATTTTTAGTCACTGACAGGAAAGAATAATTATCACGAAAATAATTGTGTAAATTCGACAAATTCACAGAATGGGGAAAAGGGTATAACATTTCAAAGGGTAAATTGATATATTTCGAAGCAGAGGTAAAATCGTGACCTAAAAAAATATTTATGGAACACATTTGGCACTCTATCAAAATGTGCTTGCAGCCTTTATAAATTACAATGTTTTTACGCCTCCCACATAAAGTGCTAAATGTATTGCGTAATATTAGTTTCATGTAAATTGATAAATGTAGAATAAAAAGTCAAAATCTGCATTTCAATTTGAATAAAATCAATCTAGGAAATGACCAGTTGATGTTCTTTAAGCTGAGTTTGATGTGACCAGCAAATTTTGAGATTGAAGCTTAATAACTGACTTTTGAGACAGGAAAACCTGTTTCGGACTACAAAGTACTGGATTGACATGTCGTGACAGTGAAAGCTTTCCGATTGGCTTATTTCCAGTTCATTAGTAACCTAGTTTTTAGTAAAATTTGCAAACGTTGGAAAGTTGGTTAAACCAACATTTTGGTGCATCTTTTAATTTAATACAAATTGGTTGCTAATGTTCATAAATGTGTCGATTGGTATTACAATTTTCTTCTCGAGAAAAGGTATATGTATAATGTTCAAATGCTTTCGATAATATTTTCGAGTGTGTGTTGTCATCTTTGAAATGTTTTGTTCTTTAGAATGTTTAGAAACACATTCAAGTTAATTTTCCGAGAATATGTTCGTGAATTGAATTTCAGGAGCATTAAATTCGAAGGAGCGCTTTAAAATAGAAGTGTTTCCATTAAATGTTGAAACCGTCGCTTGGTCGTCGGTCATAAAATCGGAAGCAGGGTGATGTCTCTATTTTATTATAAAATCTATGATAGTTGTCAGCAAAATAAAATGAAGTAAGTTGTTTGGAACAATGTTCAATTTTCCGACAATGCGTGAAGCAAAACAAAGACAAGGACCATAAAAGTTAACGTTCCTAGTTTTTTCAACGGTTAAATGCGTTTTCAGTTGCTTTTTTTTCCCTTATTTTTTCCTGCTGTTTTAAAAACGAATAAAAAAATCTGTAATTAAACAAATAGCACCTCATTTCCGAAATATTTTGATAAAAAATGAGTACCTACACGAATATTTACGAGAGGAGTAACTCATAATTTCAAGCTCCTTGACATTTTAGTAGACATTTTTTAGTAGCCGTATCCATAAAGCAGAAATTACTTCGGGAAGTGTGCACTTTTGTGAAGTTATAAATTAAAATCTAGAGCAATTTTGAAATTTATAAATAATAAAATGTATTCAACGAAATTGCTTCTCAAGTTTAATACCTACTTTAAGTACAAAGATTAAATCATCTTGCATAAAATTTAAAGAATATGTGAATATTATAATAATATTATAATTTTATTTGTATATTATAAGAATATCATATAGGTACATATTATAAAATTAAAAATCTTGAATTTAAAACGATAAAATACCTGTGCATCCAATCCATTATATTTTCCA
Source organism: Synergus umbraculus (assembly GCA_900474325.1). NCBI lineage: Eukaryota > Metazoa > Arthropoda > Insecta > Hymenoptera > Cynipidae > Synergus > Synergus umbraculus. The sequence goes on along the minus strand of UCOK01018461.1, from coordinate 26,502 downwards.
CTATTAGAAAAGTTGTAGCAAGGAATTCCTTTTTGATACAAAATTCGTGAGAATTTCCATTTCTGCTAATTTCGCCCCCTCTCTATACAGCTCTCGTCCTTTCTCTTTCACCCTCTATTAGATTGAAACTCACACTTTTTCTCTCTCGTGTCGCAACCAACTACTTACTCACTCCCTTTTACTTCAACCTTCTCATGTATTTCTAACTTTATAGAAGATTTCTCAAGTACATCAAAGTCAAGCGTAAAATATAAAAGATGAAATACGAGTTGCCCAGAAGAGACTTCCGCAGTCGAGTGTCAGAGGCTTTCCGCCCAATGACGAAGGTTATTTATTATGCACGATTAGGGAAGGAAGTGTAATGCGGTGAACATAATACAAAAATAAATAGAAATTCTTATGTGTAATGCCATTGAATACTTATTAATTATTTGGATTGCTAGAAATGTATGTGGGTTTGATAACGTTTAAGATTTGAGAAGCGAATCTTGAATAACGTGATGAACTTTTGGTAAATTGGCGGCGAGACTCACCTGATAGTCCATGTAATTTCCGTAACCCATGTGGTTACAGGTGCAAGCGCAGGCTTGAATGTGCCTCTGCATGTCGAGCTCGACATCCTCGCCACAAACTCCCCTCGTCGTAGCCATCATCGTGTCACCCATGCAGTACCCACCCGTGCAGTACATCCTCGGATCACTTTGGTCCAGGTAACCACCTCCTGTGTCATCATATCCCACTCTACTAGTGCACCTGGAATCCGCAGCGTACCCCACACGAGATTGAGGTCGCTCGTCGTATCCCAGTCTGGACTGAGGTCGGTGAAAGGCAGGAGGGACGTCCTGTAAACAAAAGGACATTTCCGAATAACTTGACAAGTTTCTATTAGACCCTCGATCGATCATTCTATCCTACATAATCTACTAAACATCATAAATCATCTCCAAACTACTAAATGAGCCAAAGATGATGTAATATCTATTAGGAGAATTCCTAGGTGTCTACCAATCAAGGAAACTCTGGAAATCATGAAAAATTCTGCGAATTTTACTAAATTTCATCATTTTAATGGATTTTAAACGGATATTTTAAATATAAGGGTAAATATTTTAAAAGGTATTTCAAAAGATGTTAACAGCTTTCTTCGAATTTTTAGGGATTTCAAGAGATTTCAATTTCAAAATATTGCATGGGACTTTAAGGGATTTAAAAAAAAATTATAAGGTTGTGGGAAAGATATATTTAATCCGATTGCAATTTTAACTATTTGAGAGCCTGTCAAACAATAATGTTATGGACTGCTATGAATATATTTTGATTTTTTTATTAATTATATAATCCTCTATTCAAACTAATTCTAATTAACTTTCCATGAGATTATCAAGTGTGAAGTGTCGTGTCGATCGATTTTGGCTGACCTAAATCGTTCAAATTCTAATCTGCTTATATTCCAGACGACCGACCTCGTAGCCTAGAAACATTCGAATTAAGGTTTCTTTATCACTTCCCTTTTCCCTACTACAGTCGCTTTAAGTAGTCTTTTTCAGTATGTGGCAAACATTTTCAGCGAAGTTATTGATTAATATTCCTATACCAATATCATGATGATCCTGTTAATTAAACGTTGCATATTTTGATCCCTTCATAATATCCGAAAGAGAAAATTTTGTTTATTAAAATCATGATATTCGAATTACTGCAAATATTATATTATTAAAACGAGGAATTATTCATCTCTATATTATTTAATACGTGAAAAATATGAATGTTTGTTAAAAAAAGCTGGCTTTTGAAAATGTTATTGTTAGATTAATTAAAATCTTTGAAAGCAGAGAACCTTTGTAGCGGAAATTTGCTTACAGATAAATTTAAACATTCAGTGAACACAACTAAATAAAACTGTTTTTCCAGGTACATATCACGTTCTGACATCCACGAATCGCTTTGAATTCAGTTGCACCTGCAGTAGTGGAGGCGCCGAAGCCTCTTTAAACGTTAATAAGGGTGACTGGAAGATTCCCGCAAAGGATATCGTCTTCTGATGTTAAGATTCACTGGATGGTAAGCGAAACACGTATATTTTTACGGCTTATTCCCTAGTCTCTTGCATCAAAAAGAGACTTCAAAATATAAGGCTAATATTGACAAAATAAGGCAAAATATTGACTAATAGGTAATGGAATTTACTTTCTTTAATTAGCAAACTGCGAAGTGTCGCCAACCTTGCATTCACAATAATAAATATATATAATTATTGCGAACATAAAGTTGGTGAAACTAAATTGCTCTTTTGATAAAACATCGCGTGCCCATATTTTCTGCAACAATCAGAGAAATTATTAAGTTAGTAATTACAATCAAGTTGAGAGTCATTACAAAATGGTTTCGTTAATTTAACATCGAGGTTGTAATTAATTTTTCCAAGTATCCTTGAGACTTCAAATGGTAAAAGCTCAGTAAATTCGAAAAACATTTCTTACAAACAAAATTGATCTTGACACACTTTATTCCAGTGATGTCTCATTATAATAAGCCCTACGATGATAATAACACCGGTTTCTCAAAAAGTCAGAAATTTAGAGAGAGGCAAGTTATTCAGCTTACTTTCAATTTTATACTACTTCAGCGAAAATTTTTCACGGTGTGGTTAGTATTCAGATCAGGGTTAAGAGGAACCCCTGTTAGAAAAATGTGGGTTTTATGGAGTTCGATCCGTTTCCCAAAGCTCGCGTAAAAAACCCTATATATATATATATGAAACCCTTATCACTATTTATATTCAGAGAAATAAAATGTAAAAATTAATCACATATTCTTTAAAACTGAAATTTAATTTTGCTGTTTAAATTTATAATGATATCGTTTGAGAGCTTTATTAATAGTACCTTCTGAAATTCCTTAAAGTTCCTGAAAATTTTGAAATCGCTTGAATTCTTTAGAATCCCCATTAAATCTGTGACATCCCTTGAAATCTTTTGAAAGATTTCAAGAATTATCTTTCTTCCACTGCAAATTTGAGCTAAGAAATAAAGATTGATGAACATAGAACAATTTAGTACTTCAACTCTTCTGCCAAGATTTTTATTAAGATAAGTCAGAAAGCTGAATTGAAGAAGATATGATTACATAATGAGATGAAAGGACTCATAATAGTTTCTAATTAAGTTAAAGTTGAAAGCTCTTGAAAGGACCTAATTAATCTGAGACGAAATGTGCTCTCAGCAACATAAAATCGGTTCCGTCCATCGTTAAGATTACTATCACGTACCTGGGAATAGGAATCTTCCTGATAAGGTGCTCTGCGATGACAGTCGTCGTAACACCTTCCATCGTAGCCACTGGGTGGACGGGGATAGGGATCCTGGGCAGCAGCTGCAGCCGCGGCTGCACAGCAATCCGGGATCTGCGTGGTATAAGCTTCATACGGGCATTTTTCTGGGACACTCCCAGTCCGGGCCGCCTGCTGATGTACCCGCTCCTGGGGCCCGGTTCCATAATTCGTCCCGTGATGCATAATCGTCCTCCGCGCCCAAACACCCCCTCAATCTCCACAATCACTGCATTATCCGCGCGCAGGGATTCCGAAACCGCCACACTGGCCCGGACAATAATTCGCGCGCTAACTTTGTCTCTACGACGAATTCACGAGAGTCCTTGAATTCGTCCATCCTCTTTGCGGAATGACCTCCAGTCTTGTCCTATGGAGGGCCTTTCCTTCCTCGAAGTCAAAGATATATTCTTTTAGGTCGTTTCCGGATCTGTACTCGTTTTTTTCACCATTTCCTACGTCTCGGTATAATTTTCGAACCTTTGGAAATTTTTACTTCCAGGCCAATCCTTTGTCGATGATTCTCCATCTGCTCCTTTTCTTCCCAAAAACATACATTCGAATTGTTAGGTATAAAAGAGGAATTTCAAGCTTGTTTTATTATTTTTGGCTGTCACTGTGACCCTCTCTTGCGAGGAAAAATAGATTATTTGTATTGATACAAGATCCATATTCGGGATCATAAGATTTGTTTACGCCTTTGCACTATTACACGGAGAAAAATGGAAGTCAACGGTTTAGTAACATTTACACAAATTCTGTAAACAAAACTTTTATTATAAGACAGAGTCCAAAAATACGGTAATCATTCCTCCGTGTATTTTCTTGAAAAATAAGTAAAGATTGTAGAAAAAACCCGGGTAATACGAATTTGCACATACGTGATTTGCTCAAATGATAAGTGACTGACTTAACCAATCTCGTATGGAAAACTAATTTCTCTTTGACTGTGAGATGTACAGTTGAATGCCGAATACATCCAATAATTCATTCATCACTACCCATTTATGCATCCATACATAACAATCCCATCTCCGCAGAGTCGTATTTCCGTATTTCTAATGGTGTTGAACTAATTCACGACCTCTAGAGAAACACTATATTTTGATATACTAGTGAATTATCCTAACATTTGCCTATCTTGTTTTATCAGAAATCATGATCTAGGTAACTTCTAGACAATAGTTTCTATACTCATTATAATACAAAATTGGTAGGTATAGCAAAAGTCCTCTTATTTGATGGAGGAATGCAAACGTGTGATGTTGTACAGAACTTTATGGTCGACAAGAGAATTTCACGAGATTTGCATAGTAGGTGGCCCACCTACATATGTAAACCTGAACGTATGTTATCCACATATTAATGTTCTAGTAGTACTATAGTCACCTGGCGAGCTGCATTAGTTACGATTAAGTGGACATATCTTATTTGCGGCTATGTTCCTAGGTCCTTGTTTCTGCATGTAGAAAGTACATTCCCATTTATATTCAACATTTGCCTCTAGATTCGAGAGCATTAACAATAATTTCTAAATAATTGCAAGTCGTATATATTTATATTTATTTTGCAATATTGTGTACCATAAATATTTGTGTTATCTCCTTTCATTAACTATATCCAAAATTCTATTATTATAGAAAGAGATTTTTATAAAATTGAAAAGTACCTGCGTTACAATTTTCTAACACTGAGGGCTGAAAATCAATATAACCATTAGCCATATAACTGACAAACGATTCGGGATTTCAAGGGTGACAGAAAAATATTCTCCTATAGGGTGAGAGACATAAGGACAAATAGACACACGATCGTTTTTCCACCGAATCTACGTTGTGGAACAAATTCGAAGGCACACATAAGAGGGCTTCGAATAATTCATGTGAAATGCACCCTTCATGGCTTCACGACGAGACCCTTCACATCATTACAGGTCTAACTTGAGATTTCGATTAGGGTAGCGTCAGACAATTTTCATTTTCCTTTTCTTGGGATTCTGCAAACTCTTTATTTTGATTATTTTTACTTTATTGAGGACTAAGCATTTTATTATTTTACATTCGTCCGTATAAAATAAGAAAAAATGACGAATATATTTATAAGCGAATGGAATTTTAATTTAAAGTTCGAAAGTCTGCAAATCATAATGAACTTTGCGAGAACAAACTTATACCCAGACTTTTGTCTTTCTTGAGAAGTTCAGATTCGATGCGAGTTTTCCTTTATCATATATGCTATATCCTCTCCCTTCTCTCTCTTTCGCTTAATTTTCTCTCTCTGGATTCAATCTTTTTCTGCTTTGGAAATGTCTCACTCGTCTCTTTTCTTTCAGCTTAGTTCTCGAAGAGTTCTTGTTCACTTCCGATCTCGCGTACGTGTCCTTATTCGTCAGCTCACTTCCCTTGCCTCCTCTGCTAAGGAGGAATCTCCTTTCTCCTTACTACTCCAAGACCAAAGCTTTTCCGGGCTTTCAATGATTCGTCAGTGATTTTATCAGCTGTTTCTGCTGTTTTATTCATTGGACAATTCGCCGAAAAGCTGAAACTCTCTTGTCCAATTTCTAGCTCTCATTATCTATTCCTTATTTTATCAAACAATGAACTTTTCTTCAATACTGGGAAACTGCAAAACTTTTCCTCTTTTATTTTCCATTAATGTTCGATTCTATTATAGATAGTTATTAAATTTTTACAATACGTCTAGGAATTTGAAGAGATTCAATGGATTTCAAACAGTTTTTAGTAATTTGGAGGAATTTCATAGAAAGATAGCAGTACAGTCGCATTTCAGTAGTACAGGTCAATCAATCGTTATGCAATTGATGACAAACTAAAGGAGAGAAAGAGAATTGTAGTTTCACTAGTGAAGGTTATCGAATGGTCATCTAATTGAGAAAATTTTTATTAGTACACCTCAATTTTTAGAATATGTTATAGTCGAATTTTAAGTAGTACAGGTCAACGTTTGGCCATCCAAAGTAGAAATATAATGCCATTAATTTTTCAGTAGTACAACTCAACATATAATCAGACAATATTGGTACGAAATCTACGTGTACAAGGATATATGTAGAGAAAGTCGTATAGTCGGATTTTCAGTAGTACGGGTCAATATATTGTCAGTCAGTCGGGTTTATAGCTAAAGCACTCAATGTTTTATTCAGCCCTAAATCTTGAAGCTGAATCGTCTTTACCAGGATGCAATCGTTTTATTAATATATATATATATCTATTGTAAAGAGATTTTTACTTTCTTCTTTGCATCGTGCTCTTATAATTCCTTGAATTGAGTCTAGTTATATTAATCAGTTTGCAGAAGCTCGTCACTGATACTTAGCTCTGGAAGAATTCTAGAATCCAATTCTGCCAGACAATCCTCCATTGAAAGATGTCCTTTAGTGGACATAAATTCTACCTCTAGTAACGTGTTGAACATGCCTCCCAGGTATCGATTGATTTTATAGTCACTCTGTCTATCAAGTCGAAGTGTCTCCTTAGTCCCTCTTTACCTACTCTTCCCCGTTTACCTTATCTTCTTTTTTTTCTGCTTTCTTTTTCCAAGACAATTTACACTCTTTCGAACCATCTCGACTATTCACCCTCCATATAAGGTTTCCAAGTTTAACCTCTTGGCCAAACCTGGTTAGTAAGTCGTGCAGCAACTCCGAAGAACTCTGCCAGTTATCTTGTTCTACATAGGTTGTATTATTCCACACTAAGAAAGCTGAGACGCGTTCGATTCTCGTAAAATAAAAGGAACTAAATCATAATATTGAATTGGCAAATGTTTTCAGAAATATGATAAAGACTTCTTTATTTCTGTCTTCCAGTGTTTGATCAATCATAAAGGCTCTACTGTTTCAGTTCCGAATGGATTGTATTGTTGCGAACTTTGAATAATGCTTTCTCGATTATAAGATTAGATCTTCTTATAATAATAAGCCATTGCCTAAAAAGACTCTTTTCAGTCATTTATAAATCATTCGTTCTATAAACAAAAATAGGTTCCAGACGTTTTCAGGTTACTTTAATTGTAAAACGGACTCCAAACCGTCAGTTTTAAGGTATCAAATAATTTAGATCAAGGTTATTTATTTATTTAGAACAATTTGGACAGATCTTGGATTTTAAGAAAATAAAATATATCATCTTGCATTTTTAAATAAGATATGGTCTAACATTCGATCTTTTTAAATCTGGTCTTTATTTCTGATTTCATTTGTGAAATATGAGCCAATATATTTTTATAGTCACTCCTATGCTTCATGACTTTCTAGATTTATCCGAACTTTCCTAGTTTTCTGACCATTTTATTTTCGCCGACCAGATTTCAGGAAAATCTTTCTCCACTCGCAACTCCGTGCTTGAAAACTTGAAAAACTATACGTTCCAAGGTTGTTAGAGTTCCTCAACTTCTTACTCAAAATCGTTAGTACAACTTTAGAAAGTTTCCATTTGATCGGTTATATGAACTCCGCTAATTCGCAAGATATCCATTTTTATGATTCTTAATACCTCCTTGAGATAATTGAATAAATCCAAGTGATTCATTTGTATAAGGGCTAAAATGTAATTTAGAAAGATTTTAGTCATTTATATAGATTAGTATTAGTAGAACCTCTATTTAGCAGAAGCTAACCTCGATCGGATTTGTCAAGCTCGTATATTAGATCCTCTTTGTCTAGAGTCTTCGATAAATTTGCTAGTCTTGAAAGTTATTACCAAGAATGCAAAGTTCTAGCCGGTATCGAGGAAATACCAAAGCCGCCGATGCGATTATAACCCAGCGCTAGATTAGAAGCGTACTAACACAGTCAAGTATATATTCTATCGTGCTGCCTAAATAGAGAATGGAGATGAAGGAGAGAGATCTTTCCTCTTTGAGTTGGCAGATAAAGACCGAACATTCATGGTACATTATGAGGATTAAATGCTAATGAGAAATTCAGCAAGTTTACTTGGACCAAAGGCGAAAGATTTAAATACCGAACTATATCTTAAAAAGACGAGAATGTCGATAGAAAAGCTTTTGAAGGAGAGCTGATTCCCTAAAAAGCATATATTATTCTTTATTCCTCTCTATACATATATTGTACTACTATTTACCCAAAGTATTTGCTTCTAATTTTTTACGTGCTGCTGAGGAGAGAAGACGGAAATATCAGAATAAATAAAAAAATGTCAAGTGGCGCATTCTATACATTTGAATGATCATACAATTATTTAGAGCAGAGACCCGAGAATGAAAATCTAAAAGTAAAGTCGCAATCAGAGAATTGTCTCGCGATAAAAAAGCGAGACAATTACAATACAAAAGCACAATGTATAAAAAGCGACACGCATTTCATCTTTAAGTGAATGCAATCGTCGAGAAAAATCTGAAAAATCAACTTGACTTGGTAAGCGAAATAACTAAACAGGAATGAAGGACAGTCGAGAGAGAACTAAATAGAAGCAGCTATGGGAGGAATTAATATCAATGTCTCGAGAAAATGCTGTACAAACTTTTTCACTTTCGCTTTAAACGCATTGGCAAGTGAGATAGGGACTGTGAATACTTTTAAGATGATATTTCTCAAAGCTGAGAATGTGGAATTCGTACCTCGTTAGAAATTGCGAACTCTGAACTCGCGTTATTCTCCACAGAGTCGCATTGCCGTATAAAATACGAATGCAGCGACAGAAAAAGCCCAGAAGGACGAATCGTCAAGTGGGAAAAATTCGTGAAACCCCTGATCTGTGATCTTACATATATAAATATCCAAGGCTGAATGTCTCTGTTCCATAAAATCCTTATAAGTTCATCCTCTTGTTCTAAATTTAACTTTGCTTTTATTTCGTGTTTCGGCCAAGGAGACAGTAAAATGCATATTAAATATAGTTAATGGTTTTTTTTACTGTGGAAATTTAATTTATAACTGACGATTAATTTTTGTTGAATTACATTTTTGCTTATGAAAATCAAATTTTAATTTGGCTTTATATTCAGGTGTATTCAAAATATTTCGTAGGATTTTAATTATTCCATTTAATTAGCTTAAAATCAAACCAAAGATGATGTAATTGATTACATCCATTGCAGGCAATTAAATTTGATTAATGTTTATTTATAGTTGTTGACAATGAATCAATATGTTAAAATGGATTTATCCGAAAACCATAATTATTGGTAAATAGACTCTTTTGTGGTCATTTCGAAAATTTGTGGACGACGTACTTTTAGAATCGTTGCGATTGGCACAGGCATTTTTTATCCGAGATCTTAAACATGACATTAAGGAGATAAGAGTCACTGACAAGTGAAAGCTGAGTTTCAGTGAAGCTTGAAAACCCTGAGATTAATTGCAGATAATTACAAAGATCGCTGCGTGGCTACGCTAACGAACTGAAGAGGTCTTTGCTCCCGCCAAGAATGCAGTAGTATTGTGGCTGCAGACTGCGACGTTTCTGCTCAAAGTATCCGAAAACAATTTTTTCAAGTATGTACTTGAACCACAGTTACTTTGTAATTATCCATTTGGAATTTAACAAACTGAAAAGCATTCTTTTGAAACAGCCTTTGAACATTAAGTTTCTCTTAATGCCTTCCATTATAGATATATTCTATTCTTTATACGACTATATCCAAAAATGTACTGAAGGATCTACAAATTTTCTTCATTATTTTCTTAGATCCGTAATGATATTCCTGAATAATTTAATCCAAAATTTCCAAGTGTCGCGTTAACTTCAACTTAATGAATGCTTAATAAGATAAGGATATCAGGGGATATATTGCGTTCCGAGTCTCTAAACACGAGACAATCTTGCATTATGAAAGACGTTGTCATAGTTTGCAATAACTTTCACAGCAAAGTATATCAATTTTCATACTAAGGTATAGCATGCGTTCTTATATGAAGAAAGTTTTCGCTCCTTATAGTGTGAAAGTATATTATCAAGTATTAGAATATATTTCATAATGAAAGTGCACTTGAATTCACGATCTCCTATGAGAATAACCATGATCATAGTTTCACCATAAGCTTTTAGCTTAACGTTTATTATATACGATAGTAAATTCAATTATTAATTACTTTAATATTAGAGAGGTACTCAGTATTTATCTTTTACGATCGCCACGCGGCTATCGGATCTGTGATGAAAACTGATGTTTTTCAATTTAAAAGTACGGAAATGCAGTATCGCACCAAGTAAAGCTATCATCATCTTTTACAACTTTTTTTATTTGGATTATCTGTAAATTATTCCTAAGAATTTCTGATTTAACAGGTTGTTTTTTCGGATAGATCAATTTTCTTTGGAACCCTTGTCACATATATCAGAAAGGAGTGATTGCAGCATCAATCTAGTTAATTGTTCACTCTTTTGACATCTCTTTTTCCAATAGTATCAATTTCTTATTGAGATCTTAGGATTGATGATTGAGCAAGAGAAAGAAAGGTATATATATATATATATATATATATATACAAAATGAATTCTATATAAATAGCTTAACTTTCTATAATGAGAAATCCATTGTTTCCATACAATTGTGCTTTATGCAACCTGGTTTTAGAAAATAATGTAAATACTATGAAATCCAGTTAAATAAAAGTAATCTGAACTTCATGGTAGACTACCCTTATACTAACCTACATTTTCGAAACAATGATGATGCTCTATTCATTGAAACTATTCCAATTGTTAGAGAATTAATTTTCCCGTTCAGGTATGCACTAAAGGACACCAATTCCGAATAGTTCCCCAATTGGAAAGGCAATTAGTATCCAAAAACGCCTCCTTACAATGAAAGCAATCAACTCGTTCGAAAATTTGGCTATTGCAGAGTTTTCAATTTTTTTTTTAATTGTAACACTGCAGTCTTTTTCTTATCTCTCAGACTGTAATTCACTCGTTCAATTTCAATCGTTATCGAACTTTTATTCCGCATTGGTGTAATCCTCTTTTTTTGTGCTCGTGGATCTTAAAAATCTCGTACACTCAAAAATTTTGAATCACAATATACATATAATCAAACTTCCCATTCGGATGGGTCACAATGACAGAAATACAAAAAAAAAAGCTGAGATTACATTTGTTGGTACTGTCTCTCGATTGGAGAGGGACGCATCTCTTGTAGAATTTATGGCACAGTTTTGGCTTGGAACTTTCTAAACTTAGTAAATTGTGAAATCTGTTGGAAAAGTAATTTTAAAAAATGAATGGTGATACTAAAATGGATATCACAGATGGCGTATAGAAGCGAATAATGCGCTCTCGGCGACCGCCGCGGCAAGACTGGGGTTTGCTGCCCGGCCGGGTAGCTGCCACTGCCATGGCAACCACCACCCCCAAACTCACCCTAACCTCAGTTCGGCTTGCTCGTGCTCCTCGCTCCACCCCCTCCGCATCAAATACGCGCAAGCTCCGGATTCCGCGAGGAAAAGTCGCAGAAGCTCGTGGCCGCCCGGAAGTCCACCCGTCCGGCTAAATTTTCTTTTTCTCTCGCTCCCCTCTCGTCTTTTCCCTCTTTCCTCGCTCGGACTTCCACCGAACTTCTCCGAAACCGTGAAACCCTTTCACTTAATTATTTAGCTAAGTTTATTAGGAAAAATCGGATTATGATCAGAGTTTTATTAGAATGGCAATTTTGTTGACGTGGCTTAGGAATAATTTACGAAGAACTCAGATTAGGAATTAGAATTGACAGCACAAGGAATTAGGAGTCGCATTAAAACTCCCGCTTGGAAAGCACGTGATATATTTTTTTATCCCCTATAACATTTCAAAATTAAAAATATGTATATCGAAAATTACATATTACAACCACACACATTCAGTAAACAAAACTTTTATTATAAGACTGTTTAGGAATGATTATTGTCACAGAAAAAACAAGGACTGAAAGTTTTTACAGCTGAAATCAGTTTTTAGGCTGAATTTCAGTCTTAAGTCCGTTTTTAGTCTTATTTTAAGACTAAGAAGTTTTGTTTTTAGATTTCGTATTCTTAAAACAAGACTAAAAACTGACTTAAGATTAAAATTCAGCCTAAAAACTGATTTCAGCTGTAAACACTTTCAGTCCTTGTTTTTTCTGTGACAATAATCATTCCTAAACAATCTTATAATAAAAGTTTTGTTTACTGAATTTGTGTAAAGGTTACTAAACCGCTGACTTCCATTTTTCTCCGTGCAGGGGGTACATTATGTCATTTTTCGCTTTTCTTACTGTGATTTTGATTTTGTGTTTTTCTTACACTAATCGGAGGTAAAAATTTTATTTTATATCGAGTCTAAATATAAATTATTTAGTCCTGCGTCTGTAGCCCGTCTATAGTTATTAAAAAAATGTTATTTTGTTAAAATAAAGAGGGTTTGTAAGGGAATTTAGAAAATATATTTGGAAAAGGGAATTGAGGAAAGGTGTTTTGGAAAAAGAGGTGTTTTGAAAAATTTACTTTAAAAAGCAGGGTGAAAAGACTCACTTTGTTAAAGTAAGCAAGATTGGAGGCTTTTGACACCCTTCAAACTGGTCTCTTCAGCCAATCTCAACAAAATTGGTAACACATTTCCATAGTCCTCTGTACTTATTTTCAATTCCTGTCTACTTTTTTGAAGTTTTTTTTTTCACTGACTTCAAAGCCGTGTTGATGTAGAGTGTTATAAATATTTTATCACGTTACAAGGTATTTCACTGCACTGCGTACAAAACTCGAGTTTCACATTTATTTATTATTTATGTAAGTGTAAAATAGGATGTTATTAAAACCGATCACATATAATAGAAGTAACTTTTTAAAATGTTAATTAGGATTATTAAATGTTAATTAAGATTATTAAATATTCGAGGACTTACTACGTAGATATACATCTCTAATGTATTTACTCGCTTAATGTATTAATACAAGAGGAATTATATCATTCGGGCTAAGGAGCTTATTAAGATCAATTAGAAGCAGATCTTTGAATCTTATTTCGCCTTACTACACCTTCTTTGAATTTAACGTAGCGTAGTTTTGAGTATTCAGACGCTTGGATATTCAGCTAAAGACATGCTTTAAACATAGGAATTAAACTTTAATTATTCGTTTACAGGGTTATTTGATATTTCTGCTCATTCTCAAACTTTTATTTTTAGTGAACAATTTTCGGGTATTTAATAACAATCAGATTTGTTACCCTTTTTAGTTTCCATAATTCTTCAAAACTTGTCAAGTTCTTTAAAAAACGATAAAACTTAAATTTTATTCGCAAAATATAGAAAGATACGTTGTGTATAAACAAACGTCCAATTAAATCTTAGTAGCATCATAATACCCGCATATTTTAATATGAAACCATAAATTTATTTTATGTTACATAATCGGTATCGTTTTGATCTGCAATTTCATTTATTTGATATGAAATTTGTATCAGTTATAATAAAAAAAGACTGTTACTTTATTGCATTATTTTTTTTGTATAAATTTGTATCTTCAGATTTACCTGCGATTATACAGGAATTAACTATGTATACCTAAAGCTTTAGTTAATTCCACCAGTGGAATGCACCGTGAACACCAAAGATAATTTTCATCTGAAAGTGGATTAGGTATTAGGTTGACGTTCAAAATGAATTCAAAGTATCTTAGAGTAATTAATTACAAAAGTACCGGTTGAAAATACGTTTTATACAATATTCCATAACTTTTGCGGTTGATAATATCTCATTGTAGTAATTTAGCAAGAATAAGAGTGTATAAATCTAAAAAATTATTTGTTTAAGCCTATTTGAGTATTTTTCGAAAAGAATGCTTTAAATTCTTGTTTTTTATCACCTCAGCTTTGTTGTACGTGAATATAGAGGTTTTACAAATCTCTCGAAGACTCCTCGAGTCCTCGTGTATTATTCCGCGAGCAATTCTCTCGAGACGAGAGGGAACGATATTAAAGAGAGTTGGGAAAGTAAAATGTGGTTAGGATCATTTCAAGTGACTATAGTTAATTATCGTGTGCTCTTCATCCGAAATAATCATTTCCACTGTACTCTTTTACGCGAGAGTGTGCATTATGTATTGCACCGAACGATACATTAGTTTTACCTTTATAACAAAAGTGTTTCTGCTGAGTTTATTGTAATTTTCTGTTAAACTTGCAGGAATTTCTGTAAATCATATACGAGAACGTGGAAAGCTTTATTACTTCCTGAAACATGCAAGAATGATTCACATAAATTGCATAATCGCACATGAAACAAATAAATCGACCGTGAACCATAATTTCCTACAGAACAACTACCCATCTTTCTAGAAACTGACAAATAGTAACTCATAAAATATTCGGTGATACCAGAAATTTTCCTGTTCTTAACCGTGTTTTCCCTTGTTTTCTTGTTCAATATTAAACGATAAGATAAACTGTCATTATAATTTGATTTGTGAAGTTAGTTTCAAAGAATATTTTCAGATTAAGTAAAAGATTTATTTTTTTACAGTGTCATACAGTGTGGCGCACATTTCCGAAGGAGGTCGGTAAGTCATTTAAGTTAATTAATATTTCTTCTTATATATTATACATATTCGCATATTTGCAAGAATGTAAAATTGATTTGTTGCGTTCATTTCCGCAGCGTGAATTTTGATGAAAAAAGGGTGTACACTGAGAAAAATGTTTGGTGCGGACAACAAAAAATTTTGTTGCTATAGAAGCAATAAAGATTTTTGTTGAACCAACCAAAGTTTTGTTAATTCAACCAAAACTGAGATTTTGTTGGTTCAAATGAATTTTCTTGGTCCCACAAAAAGTTTGTTGAAAGAACCAAAATTTGGTTGGCACAAGCAAACAATTTTTGTTGTCCGCACGAAACATTTTTCTCAGTGTAATTAATGATGCTTGAGGAAAGTAATACTTCTTCTATCAATAAAGATATTTTATGTGTTTTGTAATGAAACAATTGATGGTTCGCTATGATACGTCAATTCTGAGGGAAAATGATGAAAATGAAATGGTGTAGATTCTTGCCTGTCATGGTTTTATACCTAATCCCGGAAATTCGTGCTGTACAGTCGAATTAGGCGTTTCAAAAGCTCGGGAAGCGTTCCTGGTGGCCGCTTCCTATCGCAATAAATAAACCTGCGCTGATAAGCCGTCCATGTTTGTGAAAGCTTTACTATTTTTCCCCGCATACGCTTGTATGTGTGTAGCCACATGACTGATGAACGGTGCGCGACTAATGCTAACTTCGAGATTTACGGCTAGATCCATATTATACATATGGATATCTCGAATAGGCAAACTCCCTCGTACCTATATACAGGTGATTTTATACCGAGAACATAAACTGCGTGTTTATGTTCTTCAAGATGACAAGGAGTCGTTGTCTGCATAGAAATCATGTAAAGACATGTCATGCAGTTTCGGTAAAACATTTTTATGTTCCACTTTTAAAGTACCATAAATATACTTTACATTCAAATTTTGAAATGCTCGTTTGGAAAGACATTTAATATAGATTCTACATACTGTTATCTAGCTAACCGCATTTTACACACGCACGTACTCCCAAATGTGTTCAAATGCCTCTTCAAAACTTTCCACTGAATATTCAAACTTGAGGATTGCAGAGACATTTTGAAATATGCGTTTTACGAGTCAGTTCTCAAAGTGTCATTACTCTTATTTATAGAAGTAAAATGAATCTCGAAAATTGTGGAGTGATCTCAAAACAGATAAATCTCAAAATGAAGACGAGAATAGTTTCATGCATTAGTAGTTTTATACGCATATTTCGATACAAAAATCCATAATCCATATTTTCTATGATGAAATTGACTTTGTTCAAGAATATTCTCAAGCTATTGAATAGTTTTTTCAATGCGAGTACCCATTTCCGAAAGTAATGGAAAGCTACAAGAATCGATTTTGCGGAGCTCACGTACTTACATAGAATGCGTCGTATGCTGTGAGAAAATGGATTATTGATTGATTGACTGTAATTTGATCGGTTGTAACGCGCGCTGTATTGAAGGTTCGATCGCTTATATTAATTTCTCGAGAAGTAAGGCGACCTACTCACTTAGAATACACGAATAATAAAATGCTCTAGAGTTTGAAATCTTCCACTCAAGTATATGTTCTTTTAAAACTTCGCCGTGAAGTTGAAGCTTAAGTACTCCTTGTAATTCTGAAATATCTACTTTTTTAATCTAAGAGATTATTATAGTTTCATAGTTTCTGAGGAATAATAAATCAATCCATATGAAAATTCAGTCAGATTGAAAAGAAAATATGAGAAACTCTAAGCTTATGACACAAGTTTTAAAGATCAAACTCCTGAAAATTCTCTCGAGATGCGGTCCCATCTTCTCTTGTTCCTTAATTCCTTTTCTCAAGTGGCGTTTTACATTATTTTTTTCGTTTGTTTTCGAGTTCTCTCTCCAATTCACAGCTTGACATATCACTGCTAACTAACACGGATGTCAGCGACCTTGGTGATTTATTTCATTTATTTGTTAAAGGCCAAGACTGCCTGCCAATACTCGGACACTACAACGCAAGGTAGTATGTAAGTATACAGTACATTTCACTTAGACGCTGGACTTATACTTACCGTCCAAGGATGGATGATATGATTCTCCTGGGTCGTGGAAAGAGGGACTGAGCGTGATATATTTTCCTGCAGTGAGGTTTTTTGCGCCCACGGGATTCACTTTTCTTAGTTTCGCCTCCTACTTTTTGGACCATTCGATCGGCATTGGGATGCCAGCTCACATAAACAAACGGCTTTGTCAGCGAGATCTTTCTACTTCTATTGCTATTAACACCGTTGTGTTTCAACTTTCGAGTTCATGAGTTCAATTTTTCTTAATTCATATTAATTATTAGTTCGCTAGAGTTTTGACAACCTGCAGGAAATATCAGAAGAAATTATTCATTCAATTTCTCTACTACCAGACGGAGAAAAATGGATATTAAAAAGTAATATCTAGCTATTTAACTATGGGACAACTATTCTAGATATTTAGATATAAAATCTTCTCTCTAAATCTGAATTAGTGAAAAGTAGGTCACTAATTTACTTTAGTGAAAATTTTCACTAATTATTAGTTGTATTTTACTATTTCAATTAGTAAGTTTTCAACTTTTCACTAATTCAGATTTAGAGAGCTGATATTAAAACTTAATATCCAGAGATTGAAATATTGGATGTTAGGATATTTGGATTATATATTTTAATATCTGGATATTAAGTTTTAATATCAAGATATTATATCTAAATATTTAGATAGTCGTCCCATAGTTCAATAGCTAGATATTACTTTTTAATATCCATTTTTCTCCGTGCAACTACCTATAATGAAATTATATATTTCATTTATTTTATTGATGTCTTCATTGCCTCTCTTTTTTATCTGCAGTCCTCTTCAATCGGATAATTCACTCTCTCTTATCGAGAAATTCTAGAAAATCTGAATCTGATTGTAAGAGGATCATTGATGCTGCACGAATCCATGGTCTCGAATAATCTTCTAGTAATTTTCTATATAAAAATGTATATAGATTTTGATGTGCCTCAATTTTAAATAGTACATATAACCCTAGCTCCTGAGGGTTTAAAAACCCTCTGAGCTTCTAAATCCATTGTTTGAAACAGTATATTCCGCAGGGAAGTAGAAAATGCAGGGAAAATTGATAGACGAAAATAGAGTTAAATCGAGATGAGAAACTTACAACCGTAGGACAAAATGAGGTGAAAAAGGGGCGGGAAAAGGACGGAGAATGTTTTATGCAAGCGGCCGCGATGAAAATCCAATCAAGAAAAACTCAGCGCGCAAACCGGGACAATCTAAGGTCTGACGGAATTGGGCGAGGGTCGGAGGAAGCGGTGGAGTAAGACACGGATTGAAATGTATTCCTATAGATAGCCCGAGGCACACCACGTTTCAAACTGCACCACTCGGAAATTTCTCTGTCCCCAGGAAAAATTTCTCGCGAACTTGCCAATAAGGCGTACATGCCTGTTGGTGATGGTTGAGATGGAAGCAGGGAAAAGGACTGGAAAAAAGAATAAAAATCGAATGGATCAGGAAGACTCCAAGAGACACGTCGGCCGTATTTTCACAGTCCTTATCCGAACAACTTTACAAATACGTCAACAAATGAATGCATAAGATATCGAACGTTTCTGGAATTTTCGAATAACTACAATGGATAATGATGCCAAATACTAGTGGCTTTTCTGAAAGCAGTGTATATTAAGGAAATGAGATCTTCTTTAAAGCTTTCTCACCCAGAAATATTATTAGAGCTTTAATAGAAAAAGTTGTAATGGAAAATTTTAATAAAAAATGTCATATGTGATGATCTCTTTGAGAGAATAAGTTTCCGGTAAAATAATGCTCTTACCTCCCCTGGGAACATGGTTAAATCACTCTACCATAAAAATAACACAATCTAATCAAATCTCCCCTGCGGACAAATCAACGCTCTCGTATTCGAAAAAAGCACCATGATTCGCAATCTGGCTGAATTCTCGAGATTTTCACTGTTACTTTTTTTTCACTAACGAATCAATTTCAAGTTGACTTGGTCGACGTGGGTGCTATCAAGATACCTGGCGCTTTAGCCGTCCTCGTTCTGCAAAATGAATATTCTTGAGGGAAACTCCTGTGACGAGGTAATGGATCCGGACTAGGGCCAGAACACGGCGGAGATGAAGGTTTTCAAGGAAATTTCTTGGGGGCCACGCATACACTCATTTACACGAAGAAAACTCGCCATGTACATGCATATGTAATTTAATTTAATATTTCGCAGCTGCTGAGAATATCAGAAGGAACTTGCCACGAGCACCTCCAACTCTTGCTTCTCTTTCTCTCATAGTTTGATTTTCTTACTCATCCGCATCCCTCATCCTCTTCGTCTTTCTGCTGGTTGTCACCCACTCCTTCTCTTCCTCTTAACCCGAAAACTATTTCGCCAACGTTTCGTAAATTAAGCACCTTACCAGACAGCATGTTTCATCTTAGCGACCCCGACGAGTGAAGTTCGAATTTCGACGAAAGCAAGTTTCGTTCATGTGAGGTCCTGTTTTCTGTTATAAGTACTATAAAGGATAGAAAATATCGTCTCAGTCAACGACTCTTCTTGACAAAGAAAACGTGAATTTTCTGGCTCTTATTTCTATTTTTGCCGTCTGCTTCCCCGCCCCCTTTCTTTGCCTTTGCCGAATAATTTTCCATTTCCGTTTTGCTGGTCCTTCCGTCCATGATAACAATAATAATGTAAATAGAAGGTACGGTTCTTCCGGTACACGAGTCAGACCAAGTCGCGGTCGTCGAATCGGAAGAATTCAAGAGCTCTGCCAAAATCGACGATCTTGCTTACGGACCAGACGAATGGTTATTCCTAAAAGAATATTACTAGTTCTGGAGTGTGTGTTCATATTTTTCACACTCTAATACTCGTAACACGTGAAATCAAGTTAATTCAAGTACTTATACTGTGGAAATTTATAAATTCTTTGAAATCATATTGAAATCATCGAAATTCCTTGATTTCCATAGGTTTCTATTTTTTTTCAAAAAAATTTCGAGTTAATGTGACGTGAAAAAATCGAAATAGAAAGAATAACCTTGTTTTCACATCATGGGGTAAAAGTGCTGAATAAAGAAGTCGTTATAGACTGATATTATATTGTCGAAAATGAAATCCATCGTATCCATGGCCAATAAAGACTTAATTGCTCGTAATAAAGTTCCAAGTCGAAGATGCGGGAAAGGCCAGTGTAGACTATATAGAACCCAGTATAATGAGCTATTATTCGTTGCCTTAATGTCCGATCGCCGTCGAGTTTCTTCCGAAGCTCCGGGTTAAACTCACTCTTTTCCTCCATCACTTCCGCGCGTACATTTCTCTTTTTCCTTTTTATGAAAAACGAAATGCGCTCTGTGAGAAATGCATTTCCATCCCGCAATAACTGTCTCATAAAAGGTGATAAAGCAATACAGCTCGGACATTTTCAAAATTCCTTATACCCCACATTTATAGACTCAAGCATAAAAAGAATGAAAGTTGCTAGAACTGGATTCCAATTGTGAAAAAATACAACTTATGCAAAGAATCAAATCTAAGCTTTTATTTTTTATTCATCTGTGAAAATTTAAAAAGTGCTTTCTACTTGTTTAAAGTACTTCTTTTATATTTTTTTATTTACAATACGTATAATTCTTTTTTTATTTTCGTTTGCGTTTATTTTCGTTTATTTGGCATCGAAAATTGACGAGTGCATCTGTACAAATCTGGCCTAAGCGACCTCTTTGTATTTTCCGATTTTTCTCAAAAAGCTATATTTTATTCTGATACACTTTTCTGCTCCATTTCCCGATGTACTTGTGTACATTTTATTTGAAGTGAGAAGGAAAAGTATTCCGCTGAGTGCACCTTAAAAACTTGATTCAAGTCCCAATAACGCAAGATCGATGAAAGAATGGCACTAAGAGGATACAATGCTACATACGATATTGAATATTTATTTTCATTTCTACGATATAGCATTAGACGGCTCATAAAAAATCTTTCATTCACGTTCGGTTTATACACCTGCTGAAGGTATATTGTTTTTTCCCACAACCATACAATAAGAGTTTACGTTTGATTCCAGTTTACAGTAATTTGTATACATAATTCCTTGCAAAAGAATTTAAAGGATTTTCTTTTTTGTTAAAGAGTTTCAAGAGATTTCAAGTCAGATGACTTTTTCAGGATTTTTAAGCGATTTTCAAACACTTCTTGGAATTTCTAGGAATTTCAATGGATTTGTAAAAAAAAGTTGTTAGCTCTTGAAATTAAGTGCGAACGCAGATCTTTAAAATATCTTGAAATCTCTTGAAAACCATTGAAATCGCTTAAAAACTCAAAAATTAATTGCTATTCTCAAAAATACTATAGAAGATTGATAAATTTGGTAGACTTAAGAAGATCCTCGTGTAAAAGAATGAGCAAAGAATCTTCAAGAAAGAAACGAGCCCTGAAGCATTGGACACGGGCCAGTTGTCGTGTTTTAAGATATTACTTTCTGGCTCTGCAGTGTAAACGCCAAATGAAGGCAAGGACTGGTTTCAGAAAAATATGTAAGATACAACAAAAGCCCCAGGACGTGATCCGCACATAAAAATAAATACATCAAGGAATACAAATCTGTACCTCTCACAAGATTTTTAAATATTTTTCTGAAAAATGTTGTCCAATGTTGAGTAATTCTGATACAATAGTCAACTCCATCTTTAAATTCCTTGATTGCAAATATCTCTGAATTCTAAGGTAAACCAACTTGAAAAAATTTCAAGTCAGAGTAAACTTGTGCTTCGTTGAAAGGGTTTCAAACTGACCAAACTTCCTTAATTTTTCATGAGCAAGAATAAGACACTAAAGTTTGATGGCACCACTGATTGTGGGTGTCCTCTCTCCCTCTCTCTCTCCCAATAGAATCCCAAAGCTCTTTGCGTCAGTTTACTGTTTGTTCAGTATTCACTTAAAACTCTCGCACTTCCCTTCTTCGCGGACCCTTTTTCCCCTGCGCTTCTTCAATTTCTCCACTACAGTTCCACCAGGGTTCCACTAGCATTCTTCATGGTGAATCTGGAGATGCTAGCTCTCTTCATTCTTTCCAGACTTCAAACCTCAACCCTCTTTTCTCGTGTCCTTTCGTAAATTCAGAGACTTGGTTTTAAAAGGTAGACGAGGGATAAAAATAGGTACAAAGTCAACACAATAAAAAAAACGTTGTCTAGAAGAAGTCAAAAATCATTAAATTGTTTCACGCAAAGACCAAATTATTATTTGGGTACACTGAGAAACTCTATGTTAGAAAAATTACTAATATCAATAGCAAGTAGGGACAAAATCCCAAAATTGAGACATTTTAATGCAGAAAATAATAAATTTTACTATTTAAATAGTAATTTGTACTATTTAAATAGTAATTTTTCCTATTTAAATAGTAAAATTTATTATTTTCTGCATTAAAATGTCTCAATTTTGGAATTTTGCCCCTACTTGCCATCGATATTAGTAATTTTTCTAACACAGAGTTTCTCAGTGTATTTTACTGTGAATTAGTAGTTTTTAACTAATTGATAGTAAAAATGCTTACTAAAGTGTATAAGTAAACGATTTGGCACTTATTTCGTTAATAACTTATAACTAATTCAGATTTAGAGAGTATGTGCATTTAGCTTTACCAAAATTGAGACAATTTAATGCAGAAAATAATAAATTTTACTATTTAAATAGTAATTTTTCCTTATTAAATAGTAAAATTTATTATTTTCTGTATTAAAATGTCTCAATTTTGGGATTGCCCCTATTTGCTATCGATATTAGTAATTTTTCTAACATAGAGTTTCTCAGAGTAGTACTAATTCACTCTCTAAATCTGAATTAGTGAAAAGTAGGTCACTGGTTTACTTTAGTGAAAAATTCTACTAATTGTTAGTCATTTTTGACTAAAACTTTAGTGAAAAGTTGAAAACTTACTAATTGAAATAGTGAAATACAACTAATAATTAGTGAAAATTTTCACTAAAGTAAATTAGTAACCTACTTTTCACTAATTCAGATTTAGAAAGCATTTAGTAAGGCTCACTAATTGATTTAGTTACCGTTACTAACTGAATTAGTACTTTTTTACTATGAATTAGTAGTTTTTAACTAGTAAACGATTTGGCACTATTTCGTTAGTAACTTATGACATTTTTCAATATTTTATTTTTTTAAAACTTCAAAAGTTTTAGAATATGAATTTTTCACGGCACTTAAAAACTTAACTAGACGGAAGCGAAACCAAGGAAGAAGCAGGGAAGCCCAGACTTTAATAATAACACGATTCCAATTACTGTTTTCAGGTTGGTAATAACATGATGTAATATTCATGCTCGTCGTATCGAGTGTAGAATTTGAGAGAGGGTTGTTGTTCAGAGTCAAAACCCTGTCTTTTTTTTTCTGCTTCCTCTGCTTCCTCAGAGTCCTATGCCCTTTACTCTTGGACTCCACCGACCACGTTCAGTGGATTGTACAATGCACCCTGATGTCACCCTTACTTTCACCGACGACGTCCTCCCTCGCGGTCGAGTGGCCTTTAATGAAGCTGGGCGCCCAGACTCGACTAAACAACAAGTTCAACTATATATGTATACATTTTAAAATGAGAGTTGAAGTGGTTCTGACATTCTCGGCACGATGAAACAATTTTTTGTTTTTTTTCTTATTTAAGGATCTCATTTTTACCACAGTATCAGATTTCTAACACTGTTTTTTTTATCTCGAAAATATTTGAATTACGAAAATAAGAATTTTTTCAAATAAACGGGTACAAACTTTCTTGAAATATCTTGAAATCCATTGAATTCACTTGAAATTATTCCATTTCGAACATTTTTTTATATTTCAAACTAGTGTCATCAAATTTTTAATGCTTTTAATCTGAGAGTACTTTCTAAACTTGAATCAGTGAAATTTAACTGATTACCAGTCAAATTCCACTGATTTGCAGTGACTCTTTTTTCACGATTTTAATCAGTGAAAAATCTACTGGAAATCAGTGGAATTTGACTGATTCAGTTGTAGAGAGTATTCAATTTCGTACATTTTTAATTTGATGATGTAGAATTGAAAATTGTTGATTATAAAACTCTATAATTTTCATCAAGTTTATTTAAAACCAAAGAACGACTTGCAAGCGCTAATAATTTTCTATTTTATTATACCTAATATATATATATATAAGAAATAGAATTAGAATCTTCAATAAGAAGGAACTATTGATAATAATGTGTCTTTACATTTATACTACAATGCTAAAACTTTAATTCAAAAGGTTCATGCTCGTGACAGTGTATTAAGTAATCAATGTTTTCCACTCGTGGTAAGCGTCTGACGTCATCATTTCGAAGAAGATAACCATTCAAGTTTCACAGACTATCCTGAACCTGATTAGCGACTGTCTGATGCAGAACTCACTCAATGTGCATTCCCAATATCCGATTACAAATGCCCATCTACTCTAAATTTTGTGAAAACGATAATACTGAAATGATCAAAATGTTGAATAAAACAATATCTATCTAGAAATCAAAAGAACTGTGAAGGTGATATATAGCCACAGTGGGCCATTTCCTTCAAAAGAGAGTGAAACTAATTTTTGAGAGTCGATCCTTCAAGGCAGGAAAGCCGAAAGCCACGTAATCCGGCGGCATCAAGTGGGAAAAGAGAACGATGAAAATAAAATTTCTACGGTGAGACCGAAGATGAGAATTTAAGAACGCAAACCGCGATAACACACCTCACGTTCATTCTAGCTGAAGCGAAAACTTTTTCCCTTGTGTCCTATGTGGTTTTCTCTTTTTCGTATTTTTCTTCAACATTTTACACGAACACACATGTCCACAAATACATACAGATGTTTGGGCCAATGTCCTCTTCACAAAATACTTGTTGCTTCAGAGTTCTGATTTTTCTTGCTCTACTTAAATTTTTGTTTATCTAGCCCTTAGATTTTTTATGTTTATATATTTCATCAGTCCAGAATAATGCGATTTTCTTTTATGCAAAAGCTTGTGAGTTAATTAATTTAATCCCTTCATTCTATAAAAATACATAGGAAATTTAAAAAAAGTGATAAAAGAAAATTAATAAAACATAATTCGAAAAAAACTCTAGAGCACAATGGAACTCCTCTCCTGCGAGATTTGCTTGAAGAAAAGAGTTCGCAAGCGATTGGAGAAAATCTAATTAAACACGATGAATAGGATGCTTGAACGAGGCATGACAGGAGAAAAAGTAAAATCTCCTCACAGAAGTGTGTGTCAATCGATTTAATTATTTGAAGACATTTTTTATGAGGAGAGAAAGCTAGGATGGAATTTTGAATTTCAAGAATGTCAGAGAAAGATCTAGAGAATAAAGAAAGAGTCAACGTTAGATTCACGAAATTTCATAATTAGCAATTAGTGAGATTCGCGGTTGCTTTTCAGTTGAGACAAGAGAATTATGTTCTCAGTACGCTTTTGTTAATCAAACTTAATGCACACGTATCTGAAGTCTTTCTATAAATGGATTACTTTATTCTATTAGCAAAAAGCGACCTCACTATGTAAATGTTAACAGTAGTTTAAATAATTACAAAATTCTCGAAAGTCTGCATGCTTTCTAAATTGATAACTTATTTTCTAAAGTGGCTAAGACCTTGAAAGGAAAGTTTTTTACTATTTCAAACTCAAGGATACCTTTTAGCTGAAAACAAAAGGAATGTATTTCAACTTAAAATATTCAATAGGCAATGCAGCCAACTCTGGCTGAAATTCGTGAGGAATGTTTGGCTTTAGTTCGTATCGCCCTAACTTCTATAGGTCCGAGGCAAATGTAGTGACATTAATTACCACATGTGCATTCCATACAAACATCTCACTTTCCTCGTCCTCTGCGAATTCCTGTTTCAAGTATGTACCTTATGCTTTGTTTCAAAGGATATCAAAATGTTATGTATGTTATTTCCTGGGATTTTTCAGAATTTCAGATTTAAAATTTTCGATAAAATTATTTTTAAAGCCTCAGGGATTAATTTAACCAAGTCTCAGGTAAAGCTAAATGCACATACTCTCTAAATCTGAATTAGTTATAAGTTACTAACGAAATAAGTGCCAAATCGTTTACTTATACACTTTAGTAAGCATTTTTACTATCAATTAGTTAAAAACTACTAATTCACAGTAAAATACACTGAGAAACTCTGTGTTAGAAAAATTACTAATATCGATGGCAAGTAGGGTCAAAATCCCAAAATTAAGACATTTTAATGCAGAAAATAATAAATTTTTCTATTTAAATAGGAAAAATTACTATTTAAATAGTACAAATTACTATTGAAATAGTAAAATTCATTATTTTCTGTATTAAAATGTCTCAATTTTGGGATTTTGCCCCTACTTGCTATCGATATTAGTAATTTTTCTAAAATAGAGTTTCTCAGAGTGTAGTAATTTTTACTATTTAAATAGTAATTTTTCCTATTTAAATAGTAAAATTTATTATTTTCTGTATTAAAATGTCTCAATTTTGGGATTTGCCCCTACTTGCTATCGATATTAGTAATTTTTCTAACATAGAGTTTCTCAGAGTAGTACTAATTCACTCTCTAAATCTGAATTAGTGAAA
>UCOK01018460.1:0-12277 GCA_900474325.1 Synergus umbraculus | reverse complement strand
GATCTACCAGCATGATGGCTGTCCTGCACATCGATCAAGGTTGGCTGTAGACCATCTGAATGCCACTTACGGAAATCGATGGATTGGCTATAAGCACATAAATGGGCAGGCATAGCATATTCGGTGGCCACCAAGGTAAAATAAAAAATTTTAAAGCAGATATTTGACTGTTGAAGTTATAATTAAATCAAAAATTTACTAATGCAGACATAATGATTCACAGATCACCGGACTTAACTCCACTAGACTTCTTCCTGTGGGGTTACCTGAAGGCGAAGGTTTATGCGACACCACTGCCACCAGATGAGATCCAAGCAGAAAGGGAGGTTGTCGACAGGATTCAAGCATGCTGTGCGATTGAAAATTTCTATCCAAGCTAGTTTCTTATTTTCGCTTAAAAAAAATCACTCCTTAGGAGTCGATTAACTAGTCTAATTGTAAAAAAATTAGAAAAACTGAAATGATTGTGGCTGACTTCGGATAGTTCTTGAGAATTTGAAGTAAACGTAATTAAATTATAATCGCCTTTCGTTTAAATGTTGGTTTGGATTTTTCTCTCAAAAAAATAGTGTAAAAGATTTGAAAATTTTACTCGAATTACTCTTTTTTCCCACTATTATTCAGGATAATCTTATATCCCTTTAAACGTTTAAATTCTATGAAATTTCCGGAAGATTACTATTCTAACCTCCCGGTTCACGATCTGATACATCCTGGTCATCGTTTCACCATTTGGAGTATTTTGGTGTCATTCGAAAACTTAAATTTCGAAAAAATCCCCGAAGATTGTTATTGTAAACACCTAGTGCACGATCTGTTGCACCTCGATCATCATGTTACCAGTTGAAGTTTTTTAAATCCTTTTAAAACTTTGAATTTAAAAAAAATTCTAGATGATTGTTATTTTAACCACCATGTTTGCGACCTGGTGCATCCCTTTTATCGGGTCACTATTTAGAGATTTTTGTATCCTTCGAAACCTTGAAATTTAAAGAAAATTCCTGAAAAGTATTATTTCTGCCTTCCGGCCAGAAAGCGTCAACTTCCCAGCCGCTGCGCTAAACGAAGTTGCCGCTTTCTGGCGTCTTCGAGCAGAAAAATAGTATACACACCTTGGCCAGTAAAATAAGAAATGTCTCAGATCACAAGTAATTGTCGACCGAGGCGACTATTGTAAACACCTAGTGCACGATCCGCTGCACCTCGATCATCGAGTTACCAGGTGAAGTTTTTTAAATCCTTTTAAAACTTTGCATTTTAAAAAAATTCAGGAAGATTGTTCTTCTAACCTCCTTTTTCGCGACCTGGTGCATCCTGGTTATCGTGTCACCATTTGGAGTATTTTGTGTCCTTTGATAACTTGAAATTTTGAAAAAATTTCCGAAGATTGTTAAAGTAAACACCTGGTGCATGATACGATCATCGGGTTACCAGTCGAAGTTTTTTAAATCCTTTTAAAACTTAAAATTTTTTAAAAAATTCATGACGTTTGTTCTTCTATCCTCCTTTTTCGCGACCTGGTACATCCCGGTTATCGTGTCACCATTTGGAGTATTTTTTGTCATTCGATACCTTGAAATTTTAAGAAAATTCCTGAAGAGTATTATTGTAAACACCTAGTGCACGATCCGCTGCACCTCGATCATCGAGTTACCAGGTGAAGTTTTAAAAATTTTTTTTTTTTAACCTCCTTTTTCGCGACCTGGTGCATCCTGGTTATCGTGTCACCATTTGGAGTATTTTGTGTCCTTTGATAACTTGAAATTTTGAAAAAATTTCCGAAGATTGTTAAAGTAAACACCTGGTGCATGATACGATCATCGGGTTACCAGTCGAAGTTTTTTAAATCCTTTTAAAACTTTAAATTTTTTAAAAAAATTCCGGAAGATTGTTATTCTCTCCTCCTTTTTCGCGATCTGGTGCATCCCGGTTATCGTGTCACCATTTGGAGTATTTTGTGTTCTTTGACAACTTGAAATTTTGAAAAAATTCCTGAAGATTGTTAAAGTAAACACCTGGTGCATGATACGATCATCGGGTTACCAGTCGAAGTTTTTAAAATCCTTTTAAAACTTTGAATTTAAAAAAAATTCCGGAAGATTGTTATTCTATCCAGTTTGTTTGCGTCCTGGTGCATCCCTGTTATCGGGTCATCTTTTGGTGACATTTATCGTTCTTAGAAGAGTCGAAATTTCGAAATGTTAAAAGTAGTACTGGTGATCGAAATCAAAGATACAGAGGTTTAACACAATTAAAGTTTATTTAAATTAACAGGATTGCTCAATTCACAAAATACCGATGATTTCTAATATGAATAAGAAATTTAAGGTATAATCCAAATTCTGAGAGAAGTTTCACAAACTT
Source organism: Synergus umbraculus (assembly GCA_900474325.1). Classification (NCBI taxonomy): domain Eukaryota; kingdom Metazoa; phylum Arthropoda; class Insecta; order Hymenoptera; family Cynipidae; genus Synergus; species Synergus umbraculus. Next base: position 9,913 of record UCOK01018460.1, on the reverse strand, counting down.
AGCAAGAAATAATTAGATTATTTTGAGAGATGTTTCACTAAAGATGTAAAGATATGAAATAACTCGCAAATCAATGAGCAAACATTGATTTAAAAGATGTTTGAGATTTAAGAGATATAAATTAACAAAAGAAAAGTGTGATCAGTTAAAGAAACTTAAAGATACTCAACACAATGAAATTTAGTCAAGAAAAATGAAAAGACTCAAAGTGATGAACAAAAATGTAATCAACTCTTGAGATATAGAGAAAAACTCAAAAAGATCATGAGACATAGAGAGACTTAAGAAGATGTGAATTTGTAGGATACGAAAATGTAACTCAGTAGATAATTCAACGAAACTCTGAACTCGTACAAGATCAAAGTATAACTCAGGTGAAGAGTCTTTCTAAGGTTCAGAGGTACATTTTTAGAGAAAGCAAGAACATTAGAAAAAGTATCATTTGAATTTTATGATGGTTAAATCTGAAAGGTCGAAGAGTACCTGGACCTTAGCGCGCATAGAACTTTTAAACATAGAATTTTAGCAAGACAAGTAATTAGCTAGGTCTTTGGTAAAATTATAAAAAGCTTAAAGATTTGGGGAATTCCAGATTTTCTTAATAGGAATGGAAAACCCCGCAAATATACTTATTGGCAGAGAAATAGTGTTATCGAGAGAAATACTAAGGTATTATGTTTCTAAACTCAGACTTATCATTATTGTTATTAACAAGCATGTCTTTTTTAAAGGAATATACAATTATTTGATTAAACACGAACAAATTCCAGAAGATTGTTGTTCTAAACACCTGGTGGGCATCCTGGTGCACCCTGGTCATCTCTTTATCATTGTAATTTTTTTATGTCTTTCGATAACTTGGAATTTAAAAAAAATTCCGGAAGATTGTTTATTCTAAAGACCTGGTGCGTGAACCGTTACACCCTGTGAGTGCACCATTGAAGAATTTTTTTCTAAGCACCTGAATCAGGAAGACTGTATTGATTGTATCATTTTGCACCAAAAATTCGAAGCCTCGTTCAAAAATAAAATCAGGGGAATTATACGATCTGAACTTGGATTCTCACACACTCTCAGCGATGGCACATGGACTGTCGGCTATGTAACGCATTTGTTTGATTGGTTCATCTTTAATTGCTAATTACTCGTTAATTATGCATTTAATCAATTTCTTTTATTGATCATTTTCTATTCAGTTTTTCACAAGGAATCAGAAAATATAAATATGTATTTTGAATACTGGGACACCCTGTATATAATCGGTTTTCCTTACAGTTTTATAAAAATAAAGCTTTACGAAAAGTTTTAAGACAACAAAATTATAATTTCAGTTTAAATTTAAATATAATATGTACTTATTTTAGTATCTACATATTGTGTTTATGTCCAATTTCATACGTAAATCCATTTTATATGTAATCCACTTTATATGTAATCGAAAGGATGCTGCTTATTCGTCTTTTTCATCGCCGCCGGCCGCGGGTTCACCTATAGAGGTTACGTACCCAAACACAAATTTTACACACACGCGCAATTTCCGAGCAATATATATATATATATATATATATATGTGTGAGAAGCGGACAAGCTTAGGGATTATTTCTACGCAGACTCCTCATTTTAATTAGACGGACGTGCATTTAACGTGGTACACTGAATATTTTGAATTTTTTAACTATGAGCAGCAACTCCGATTGAGCTCAAACTTTCACATATTTTTTCACATAATTCAAGGTATTTTAAGGCAAAAAACTGTGACTATGCCTCTAGAATTTCCGATTAAAAAATATTTTGAAAATTTCGAAAATTTTTTTTGACCTTTTCTTTTTCACTAAAATGTCCCATAATTTTTCCAAAACATGCCTACATTGGTACCCATAACATATTTTTTCCCCATCGAAATCGGTCCAGCGGTTTCCGAGAAAACGGAATTTTTCAATTTTTCTACTCACCCCCATAACTCCCATAAAAATGATTTCTCAGGTATAATCTTCCGGGAAATTGAACGTCATATTAATACCAACTCTTGGTGAAAATGTCGCAGAGATTCGGCCGGGGGCAGCTAATACATGTTTATCCTGCTATGCCCTTTTAGAGTTTCTTTCTGAATGTCTTGAAATCATTCATGAAATAATTTTTCGAATTTTCTTATAAATTTCTTGAAATTCCGTAAGGGGTTAGTACCAAAGTTTTCAACTTTTTTTAAAGAATATTTTATGAAATTAAAATTTATATTACAGATCGCATGAACCTAAATAATTGAAATCCGAAAAAAATAAATACAAAATGGCTGACTTGAAAATTTTTAACCTTTCTTTTAACCTAAATTGTTAAAATACAGAGTTAAATATTAATCAATAATTATGATTTTGGTTCATGCCATAACGAAATATGTGTAAAATAATATATCAAAATTTCAGCCGGATCGGTCCATTAGTTTTTTTTTAATCATGCACGCCAGGTCGAAAAACGTTGTTTCGACAAAAACGCGTTTAGTTTTTGATTTAAAATACAGGGTGATCCATTTTAATCTATAAGTATCTTCTAAATTAGTTTATTTACGAAAAAATGGTTTAGAAAAAAGTTGACCAGGATCGAGAGGGCCATTTGCGTTTTTTGATCTGTTCTCGATATTTATGACCAAAATAACGATTAACCAAACAATTCTACATATATTTATTATAAGAATTTGTACTTTTTAGAAAATCAATTTTTCAAAAATGTTCTTTGATACAACCCCTTAAGATCTGAAAATTTGATTAAATTCTACTAAATTCCGAATTTTGTTGAATTCAACGATATTCTTTCGTATTCAAATTCACTGAATTTTATTCGATTTAAGATTAGTTCATTAAGATCTGTTGAATTACATCCAATATGAGTATATTATTTTTACTAAATTAATTTTAATTACATTAAATCCTATTCAAATAATAAGTCGAATTCCTATTCTTTTTTATTGAATTCCATTGCATCCCAATAAATTACATTAAGATGAATTCCAATGAATTGGATTAAATTCTTTTAAATTCCATTCAACTCTATGGAATTAACTAAAATACTTTTGAACTCTTTTCAATTCTATTGCATACGTTCAAAATCCATTAAAATTTCTTAAAATCCTTTAAATTTTTCAAAAGGCTTTAAGATCTGATAAAAATTCTTAACTTTACTCTTTTGAATTCATTTAAAACTTTTTAAATAACCTCGCTTGACATTCTTTAAAATCACTAAAAGTGTTTTGAAATCTTATGATATATCTCTTGCAAATCCTAAAACCTTTTTCTATTCTTTCAAAATTCTTTAAAATTCTTAGAAACTTAACATTATAAAATCTTTCTAAGTCTTTTGAAATCCCATCAAATTTGTAATAATTTTTTAAAATCTATTCGAAATCTTTTAGAATTCCGTAAAATCCTTTATATCGTTTTGAATCGCTTAAATTCGTTTGATATTCTTTAAAATCAGATAAAATATCTTAAAATATTCCCTAAATTTGAAACAGTAAACTTTCACTGTTTCCGACAGTCTCTAGGTTTCCACTGTGAATCCAGTAAAAAGTAACTTTATGCGCCAGTAAAATATTACTGTTTTGTAGGCAAGACAAATTCAACTGGATAAACCAATACTCTTTTACTGTAGTTACAAAAAAAATTGTCTTTCACACAAATCGTACCTACACACATATTATTAGAAATTATTTCACATATATACATATATATATGTGTGTATTTATACATATTCTGAAAAATAGGATATTATTAAATTATAAGCTGAAACAGAAAAATCGAGTTAGCGGGAATCGAACACGGGTCTCCTCCCTCCGGGACAGCAGTCGGGCGATGTTTCCACTCACCTACCAAGGCATTTTAAGAGTCTGAATGAAAATGTCCATATGACCTAAATTATGAATGATGAATGTGATAATCTTGAACCAAGAATTTTTATATGTATTGTATTAAGTAAAACAATATACAATTCAAGAAGGAGTAATTAATACTTTCATTTACTCATCTTAAGAAAATATTTATTTGATCTAATAAATTATTTATATTACATACAAGTAAATAATTGAATGGAAATAATTACATATTTATTTGTTTTTAATATATATTTAATTGGTTCGAGTAATTTCACTGATACAATTATTTTCTTGATTCTAGAAATTCATTTTTCATAGCACGTCTGCGGAAAGTTCGATTTTCCGCCCCTCCGAAGACTCCGGAAAGTAGCCGATTCCCTAGCTCGTGTGGAAAGTAATCCGAGGTTCCATTTTCGTCGATGATGTCCACGACGACGGCGGCGGCGCTGTCGGCATCGACGATGGTGGCGACGGCGCCAACAGTTGCGCCACCGGCGGCGCCAACAGTGGCGAAGGCGACAATTATGGCGCCGCCGGTGGCGCCACCAATGAAAACGAAGATGGCGCCACCAGTGGCGGCGACGATTATGGCGACGGCGGTGGCGTCGGCGGCGAAAATCGAATTCCCCAGACTCGCTATGAAAAGTAATGTGTTTGACATGTTGCGAACCAGCCAATCCCCGAAGAGTGTGATGGCGCTACTCGCCTTCGGCTCGTGGCGCCAACTTCACACTCTTCGGGAATTGCCTACTTTCCCCACTTGTCAAACAAATAGCTATTCTTATAATCAGAATTGACCAAGTTTATACGTTTTCTCTTTGCGCAACATATCTTTACTGTTTCTCCAGTACAAATTACTAAATTAACAGTTATCTTTCGAAAAACTGTTCATTTTAGTACTCTTTTTACTAATTCCCAGTAAACTCCAATGACAAAACAGTAAAGTTTACTGTTTTACCAGTTATCACGAAATTCACTGTTTCAAACAGTGGTATTTTTACTGTTTCAAATTTAGGGAGCTTTGAAGAGATTTCATAAAATTTCGAAAGAGGATTGAGGACCTGGATTTACAGGTGGAGTACGTGGCAAATACATTGCGAACTCGAATTACTTACTGTTTAAAATATAATTGAACCATATGATGAACCACAACCTACAGTGGGAGAGTTATACACATTTGTTCGAAAGAAGTGAATGAAGGAATCAAAATATTACTAAGTATCACACGAGCCGGTAAGCCGCATTGAGTTCGGTCGCCGCAGGTTGCGCTACATATATCGTATGCACGGTGTGCGCGCCGTGCGTATATTGTGTAACGGCGTTCAACGATAGATTTTACTTTTTTAAGCTATAAACTACTCCTACGAAAAATTTGAATAAAATATATATTTAATTAATAACTTTTTCCCAAAGTAGTCTTGTAGGTGACTAAAACATATATTTGAATCATCAAAATCTGTTCGTCCATTTTCGAGAAAAATTTCTTTTTTAATTTCACTTTCTCCTTCCATAACTTCCCAAAAAATGAAATTTTGTGGTTATACTTTAGAGGAATGTTATATCACGTGGGTGCCCATCTATGGTGGTAATATCAACTTGATACGTACGGGGGAAACTTTTGCATCCCCCTAGACACTTTGTCTGCGAATACTCTCTATTGGTCCACACCGATTAGAACAAGACAACAACAATAACAAGAGAGAGAAGCCAGCAAGGAGCTGGCAGTTGGAATTTGATTTCTAGCCCAGCTGGTCGTTTGCCGAGAAGCTACGGGCTCCGGAAAGTAAATTGTTCCAAAGGTGAGAGCTGAGGCTCAGAAGTAGATTTTGTGTTGCGAGACTTCTTGGGGACGCCCAGTTATAAAGTTTAATTCCTGAATCCCAGCCCAAATTGAGAGATCAGTGAAACGCGCCGTGAGCGAGTCGAGATAAGAGAACACCCGAAGGAGGTTTGAACATCATAAAGAAGCAGCCTTTCCTGAAACACCTGGCTTGGAAAAACTCTGTGGAAGCATCTTCTGTCAACCAGCCTACGATCATCCAGAATCCCCGAGACGAAGTATAGGTAACAGCCGAAACCGATTTGAAATGAATGTCAATGTGTGGTGTGAGTGAGCCAGTTTCAAGTTAGATAGGGAAATATAACAAATGTCCACGTAATCCTCCGAAATCATAACGAGTGAAGGATTCGCGATATTTCGATTATCTGTATGTTGAAACTCATAGGAGAATTTCCGCCCTACTGTAAACTAGAAAGGAAAATAGGTCAAATCCACGTTTCAGGTCTCATCATCATTGGCTATCTCTCGTCGGTTACTTGTAATTATTGCATTGACGTTTTACATATTAATAAAATTGAACTTTGTTGAAATTATAAAATATGGCTTTTATACCGATCACCTCACGTCGTTCTAATACCAGGATACCACAACTCAGTCAACATTTGACAAATAATTTCCTAACTCGATTCAAAATACGGTGAAATGATGTTCCACGAGTCTATGCTACGAATTTTCTCTTATTTTCTAGCCCAAAACTCCGAGGTTGTATCCAAAAAGTTTTAACGATAGATCTCACGGGCATTCCCGTGATCAAATCGAAAATCTTTCTTCATTTTTCACATGATAATTGCTCTTCCTCCGATACCAATTTCAGTACATTACACACTTATTTTATTAAAAAATTATCTTTCACCTTATTTAATAACAATAGGTATTATGATGATTATTAATTTATTTTTTACGCATTTTTTGAACTCAACTATTTGAATTGAAATTAAAGAAAATTAAAAAGTATAGTATGTAAATAAATTTTAAATAAATTGGATTTTGTCACCATTACAAAACTTTCTCTATTTGAGGAAACAGGAGGTAGTGTGGTATATCTAATTTGCTTTTATCTACTTTTCTGCTGTGTTAAATGATTTAAAAATGACTTCGTCTGCATTAACTTGGAACAAAAATATGCATTTATTTTTTCAGCTCATTTCATTCCAGCCGCACTCTTGTTTGTGGCCGGTTACGCAGGCTGTCAAGCCTTGGGAGCAGCTTGGTTGGGCATAGCAGCTCTTTTAGTGTCTGGAACAGCTCCAGCAGGCGCATTAGCAGCAATTGCTGATCTTGCGCCTGCAGAATCACCAGCCTGTGCGGCTGCAGCTTGTGCTCTTTGCTCCACCCTGGGCGCGGCCGGTTTATTAGCTGCTAATTATTTTGTCACTCAAGCTCTTCACGGATCTGTAAGTACAGTTAATCTGCTAATTATGAGATCACAGAAAGAAGACAAGGGAAAATTTATTTGCGGCAACTTACCTCTATTACCTGTATAAATTTACAATTATTTGCTTGGATTTGTTAAGGTTGAATTTAAAAAATTGACAAAAACATGAAATATCGAGTAACTATAGCAAAAAAGCTAAAGAGAGGTAACAGTGTTGCTAAATTGCGATACGGTTACGGTTATCCATTTGACACTTACTAAAATTTCATTGTATTTTATTAGATTATTTATTAAAGTACGAGGTGAATAAATTTGATTTTTTTCAAAAATTTGTACTTTGAAGCATTATAAATACTAACATTTTTAAAAATTCTCTACCAGAGTATTTAATTACAAAAAATAAATATCTGGAGTGTGCCTATGCAATCCTCATGAATTACATATTAAAGTAGTCAACTTTGACATTAATTATTATCTCCGCAACGGTAAGGTTTTATTCACTTATCTGCATTTACCTTACCTGTTCTATCTTTTTTGAATTGACTTTTATTTATTGTACTGATGCAATGCAAATGCATTTTTCGTTTTGCAAGAACTTTCTTTTAAAGAAAATTTTTTTTTTTAATTATAATGTAGAAACACTTAAAGGGAAATGTGTAGGAATTCTAAATCAATAAAATAATTTTCTCCAGTGAATGTCAATAAAACACCTGCATTAAACACATATGCAACTATTACACATTTGATGACATACTAGTTGATGACCGTGAAATCTGATTTATACCTATATAAAGAGTTTTGTAGAGCACCATAAAGTTCTATGAGAACTGTGTCATTGACAATTATAGGTAAGAGTGACATAATAGTTGATGACCGTGCAATCTGATTTATATGTATATAAAAAATTTTCTACAGCATCATTGTTCAAGATTTAATTTGAATTAGTTTAGGAATTCTGCTGCGATCGAGAGTGATGTCAAGTCGTGTGCGTCCCTGGCTCTCTTATCTTCTCACCTAGTGGATCGAGTAGCTAGGAGCGGTGAGAGGGATAGCCAGTTACGCTCTAATACCACGGCGGGGCTCACAGTTCTGTTCCTCTTATTTGTTGTAAATGCATTGGTTCTTTTCTGTGCTTCAACTTTTCACATAGGAATCAACTTCATATTTTATTTAATGTTGCGTGAGTCCGAAATATAATGTCAAAAACGGGTTTGGATTTGCTCATCTAAATCATCGTTGGATGGGCGTGATCGGTGCAAAATTGAATGGGTGTTTCAGTTCCAAGCGGAAATGTCACTTTCCCTTTCTTTGATATCTCACTGCCTTTCTGCATCACCGGGCCGACAGTAGTGTTAAGTTAGATTTCGAACAACCATAAAGTTCTATGAGAACTGTGTCATTGACAATTATAAGTAGACTGTATCATTTACAATTATAATTTTAACTCGCCCTTTCGAGGGCCGTTACGCGGGTCGATTGGGCACTATACTTTTTGCTCCCTACCTGGAAAAGGTAAGGTGAATTTCCAGGCAATGACCCTTTTTAATGGTCTCCTCTCGGAAGCGAACGTCTTCACTACGGCTGACATATATAATTCCTCTTCTACTGTTCCGTCGCAACCAAAGTTTAGCCCTACATATATTATTTGATATGTTATAATAACAAATGTTCTGTAGATTAAACATTAAAAAAAAAACACCTGCTAATCATAAACAAATTCCTTCATGAGTTGTTATTAAAAACATATAAATTTCACACGGGGCACCGAGGGTCTAAAAGACTCATAAGCATTCCATTGACACTGGATATGTCACTCGCACATTTATAATAACAAACGTTCTAATTTAAACAACTCCAAGGTTACATTTCGTCATATTTAAATCAAACATTAGAAGAATTGCGTCATCATTTATTTAAACAATCTCAAGGACATGTTTAGACAAGAAACTTTTTTAGCGCGGACACAAACCATCGAACGTTCTCGAGTGTCGGTAAATGTCGGTGCAGGAATCTCGGCTTCGAACACACCCTGCTTATCTACTTCTACACTCAGAAAAGAAATACTCTGAGACTAAGAGTATGATCGCCTGAACTCAAATCGTCTGAAATTGAGACGATTCCGTCTTAGATTCAGACTAAATCATCTTAATCTCAGAGGAGCATAGTCTTGTATCAAGACGATGAAAATTCTGAATTTCAGACGATTATACTCTAAAATTCAGACGAAATACTCTTGCCTCAAGAGTATTCGCATACAGACCTCGCGTGGCAGTGTTGGTCACCATGGAAACCAACGCGTGTGTTTTATTACCCTTTTTACCAATTTTGCTTCCTCTTAGAGGAAGCTTTTTAGTGGTGACAAAATCCAGTTTCCTAAAACAGGTTTTTTTGAACATATTTCAAAGGCAATATATCTAATATGATGATCTGAAAAAATGTCCGATGCATATGTGTGTGTGTGTGTGTGTGTATGTGTGTCACGATTCAGCAATTTCTTGAAAACGTGTAGAGATAAATTGATGAAATTTTGCATAGTTATTCCACTATATACCTAGTTGAATTTCTTATAAGGGTTTAACAAAATATTTTATTTTACAAGTTTTATGTACTTTTATAATTTTCGTAAAATTCATTTTTCCACTATAACTTCTCAAATATTGAAAATTTAAAGCTAGTGTAAGGGAAATGAAGATTCCTTTCATCGAGACAAATCGATTGACCTATATGATTAATGCATTTCATTAAAAAATAAGGAAGTTATGTTTATTTATAATTTTGAAAGTTAATTTTTCGCTTTATGTCTTCAAATAATCAAAATTTTGAGTTGACCTAAGGA